>JACEIK010008658.1:0-42733 GCA_018107945.1 Datura stramonium | reverse complement strand
TAGTAGTGCATGATTATCCGGCCTTGACTCTAGTTTTGTTTTGTATTGCTTCCAGATTATTTCGTGTCACCCTCAAGATTTAATTAAAAATTATCGAAAAATTATAAAATCAAACTCTTAACTAACACATGAACTTGATAATTCGCTGAACCAGTCCCTGTGGGTTCGACATTTCGGCTCTTAAAAAGGGCCACTATATTACTTGTACGACTGCGTACACTTGCGAGGCAACAATCGCCTTTGTTAAAGTATTGTGGAGAAACAGAAATAAGAAGAGATAACCTGGTGATGATGGGCATATTTACGCACTTCATAGACATATTTTTTCCCGTACTTTACTATGTTTTGATAACAAATTATGTTTGTTTGCATGTGTTTATATTATATATTTATGAAAACGGTTAAAACATATGATTAGATGCTTTCAGGGCGAAAATGATGGATTTGAACGTATTTAAGGCTTTTTGATCAAATGTGAAGAAGTTGGAGTGAATGATGCTAGGATTAAAGTGTGGCACTAGGATGGCACACAGCTGCACAAGGCGCTGGCCATCCAGCGCAACGCAGGCCTTCCCAGGGGCTACCGCAAGTGCGCAACAACCCTTGTGCCAGTGAGATAATGCACGTGACGCGGCACTGGAGACGCGGCAGTGTCATGGTCGACGCACAAGGTGTTTCAAACGGCCCAAAAATGGATCTCCCACTTCAACTAGGAAAAGGAACTTCAAGTCCCAAATCAAATTCATCAAGGAACAAGGAAAACATAAATCTACTACTATAAATACCCTTTTATTTTCATGTAATATCCAAGTCTTAAAAGTGGAGTTTTACAATAAGTTTTTAGATAAGTGTGGAAAATACAATTGTAAGGTTTTATTTTTCAAATACTTTGAGACGATTGTTGAGTTGTTCTTCCTTATTTTTGAATTAATCAAGTGAAGGTTCTTCCAATCATCGTTGTAAGTATTAATTTTTGCTTTAATCTATGAATGCTATTAATTTACTTATAAACATAATAGGATAAAACTACCACGACTAGGATTATGGGAACCATGGTGAATTAACGAACTAGGGTTTGCACAAAGTGATTCTAAACCAATGCTAAATGCTTGTATTGTATTATATTCATGCTTAAACATTTCTTAATGGTGTGCAACGTTAGGACATGCTTGAATTCTTTACTTGCTTGAGCCTAGAGAGGTAGAGATTAGGAAAAGAGAATTACAACAAAGCCTTGATTTTTTCATTGTATTAACTTGAGCTGTAGTCGTAAGATAGTTAAATTTGGAACAAATTGATAACGGTTAAATTGAAATCACTCTGAGACCTGACCCGGTGATTGAATATAGTTATCTAATAAGGATGAACCAGTCATTTGGATAAACATATGTTATCAGTTCTACAAGTAAAGCATTGGGATAGATCACTAGTGTAAGACCCGAAGTAGTTAAGGATCCATGGGGAACACTTACCCTAGTTAATCGCATTAATATTGAATCACCTTATATTTCTCCACAATACTTCTTGTTACTTTTATAATTCCCCCTTTAGGAAATAATTGACTAAAAAGCTTAGGCACTAGCGTTCTTCTACATCCTTCCATATTCCCTATGGGATCGACCCCAACCTCTAGTTGGGTTCTTTATTGACAATGTCCTCTTCATACTTCGGTAGGAGGTATGGTTTGAGAGTTACAAAAAAGTGGCGCCGTTGCCAGGGCATACGGTTTAGGATTATATGAATTGCTTGTGTTTAACTTTTAGTCTTTATTTCCTATTTTTTGTTTTTCTTTTATTTTCTGACATGTTACAGGGTAGAGTGGTGAAACAAGCGGCCAAGATGTGACCAAGGTCTCAACAGGTATCTTGATGAAGTCTGAGTAATTAAGATACTTGTGTCGTGCCGCGACGTTAAATCAGGCGCTACTTAGGAGGCAACTCAAGATTTTTTTTTTGCTTTTATGTGTTTGTTCAAGTGAGCAGGTGATAGGTCATGATTTTCAATAAAAAATGAGCTTAAACATAGAAAAGAGGAGTAGAGGTCCAGAAAGTTTTTCTTTCACTCTTTTACTTTATGCTTTATTGCTTTAGCACTGGGGACAATCTGACTAATTAAGTGTGGCTGGGAGAAGTGAACTTCATATTACCATGAATTCCTTAATTGCTAAATTGTCACATGGTAGGCCTAGTTCTTTTTTAGGATTTATGACTTATCATGCATGCTTGTTGGTTTGTAGTATTTTTTTTAGTTTTATTTTATTTTGTTCCTCCGATTTTTGTTTTCGGTACTTTTCCGGTGGACAGTCCCTTAGAACTGATTAGAGAGTCTAGATTTTTTTATTTTTTTATTTATTGAGTCATGACTTTGCCTGATGATGAATGAATGACGACCTTCTTAAGGGTAAATTAGTCATTAGAAATAACAAGAACTTGGATCCTATGAATGCTAGGTGCTTCACTTTAGGTATCATTGAGACTTTATTAAATTCACTCAAGAATGCATGAAAAAGGTGAAAACACTTAGTCTTTTGGAACTTGACTCTTGTACTTGAAAAAAAAGGGCTTAATTATGTTATGCATGCAATATGAATATATGTGTTTATGCGATTTTGATTTCCATTGTTAAACCATTTTGTGCCAATGTGTGAGGAATTTTATTTTGATATACTCCATGCTTGTAAATTGATGTCTAGAACTTACCCGGTATGTGTGTAAAGCGAAATAAGAATGATGGATTTTGGAAGTGATATAGGCGTTTCTTTGGTAGCCTTTTTTTTATCCTATTTTACCTACCTTGAGTGTAATTATCCTAGATAGCTATGTTGACCTTAGTCTATTCTTTTTATAGCCATATTACAAGATTAATCTCTTTTTGTTCTATTAACTTGTATTTGATCCAAATGACTCCTCGAGCACTTTAATGAAAATTTTTGTATGAAAGGAGCATAGTGGGAAAAGTGAAGGGAAAAGCTAAAAAGTGTGGTGAATTAGAAGAAAAGAAAATGGTGAAATTTTGCTAAACAAGGAGGGTGATTGTTAGTGGGAAAACAAAATCAAGAAAGAGCTTCGAAAAAAAAAAATTCTCCACTAGTCACCTAAGTTGAATAATTGAAAAATAAAAGGAGGTATAAGGAGAAAATTTGGAAATTGAGGAAAGTGCTAAAAAATTCAAAGTGCTGTGAAGTATTAAATTGCTTGGGGAGATTAGTCAATATCTTGGCCAAATAGTTCCTACCCGTCCTTTAGCCTACATTACAACCAAATTTAAGTCCTAATTGATCCTTAATTCAGAATTCTATATTAGCGGAGTATTACACTAAGGGAAAGCCTATGGGTCGTCTTTTGCATACATGTTGAGTTCTTTGGGAGAGTGAGTCGAAAATTATTTTATTTATGCCGAAATTTATATTGATCTATATCTTGTGTGTGAAGCGGCATCTCTCCAAATTGTGAGGGGCACAGTGGTAAGACTTTGGTAAATCTTGATTGCTAAATTATATATAATTCATGTTAGCCCAAAATATGTCTTGATGAGTTAGTTTTCAAAAGTTAAGTGATTTCAAAATTTGACATTTTAATGTTGATCCTCTATGCATGTGAGTGAATTGTTTGAGCTCCATTGATTTGTCTCATGATCCTAAGTGCGAGTAGACCTGTTCGTAGGATGAATTTTGAGCTTAAATGTGAGAAGGAAAGTAGTAGATTATTTGAGGAAGAACAATAGTTTAAGTGTGGGGTGTTGATGAAGGGCATATTTACGTACTTCATAGACATATTTTTGCCCATACTTTACTATGTTTTGAGAACAAATTATGTTTGTTTGCATGTGTTTGTATTATATATTTGTGAAAATAGCTAATTCATATGATTAGATGCTTTCAGGGCTAAAAATGATGGATTTGAACGTATTTAAGCTTTTTGATCAAATGTGAAGAAGTTTGAGTGAATGATGCAAGGATTTAAGTATGGCACTAGGATGGCACACATCTGCACAAGGCAGCAGCACACTGGCGCAAGGCCAGGCGTGAGGCGCTGACCATCCAATGCTATGCAAGGCGTGAGGTGCTGGCCATCCAGCGCTATGTTAGGCGCGATGAAGGCCTTCCCAGGTGCTACCGCAGGCGTGCAACAACCCTTGTGCCAACGCGATAAGGCACGTGACGCGGCACTAGAGACGCAATAGTGGTATGGTCGACGCACAAGGTGTTTCAAACGACCCAAAAATGGATCTCCCACTTCAACTAGGAAAAGGAACTTCAAGTCCCAAATCAAATTCATCAAGGAACAAGGAAAACATAAATCTACTATAATAAATACCCTTTTATTTTCATGTAATATCCAAGTCTTAAAAGTGGAGTTTTACAATAAGTTTTTAGATAAGTGTGGAAAAATACGATTGTAAGGTTTTATTTTTCAAATACTTTGAGACGATTGTTGAGTTGTTCTTCCTTATTTTTGTATTAATCAAGTGAAGGTTCTTCCAATCATCGTTGTAAGTATTATTTTTTGCTTTAATCTATGAATGCTATTAATTTACTTATAAACATGATAGGCTAAAACTACCACAACTAGGGTTGTGGGAACCATGGTGAATTAACGAACTAGGGTTTGCATAAAGTGATTCTAAACCAATACTAAATGCTTGTATTGTTTTCTCTTCATGCTCAAACATTTCTTAACAGTGTGCAATGTTAGGACATGCCTGAATTCTTTACTTGCTTGAGCCTAGAGAGGTAGAGATTAGGAAAAGAGAATTACAAAAAAACCTTGATTTTTATGATCATTGTATTAACTTGAGTTGTGGTCGCAGGATAGTTAAATTTGGAGCAAATTAATAACGGTTAAATTGAAATTACTCATGAGACCTGACCCGGTGATTGAGTATAATTATCCAATAGGGACGAACCAGTCATTTGGATAAACATATGTTATCAGTTCTACAAGTAAAGTATTGGGATAGATCACTAGTGTAAAACCTGATGTAGTTAAGGATCCATGGGGAACAATAACCCTAGTTAATCGCATTAATTTGGAATCAACCTTCAATTTCTCCACAATACTTCTTTTAACGTTTATAAATTTCCCCACTTTAGGAAATAATTGACTAAAAAGCTTAAGCACTAGAATTCTTCTACATCCTTTCATATTCCCTATGGGATCGACCCCAACCTCTAGTTGGGTTCTTTATTGACAATGTCCGCTTCATACTTCGATAGGAGGTATGGTTTGAGCATTATCACCTGGGAAGCTAAGGACGATATGAGATCTAGTTATCCTCACTTGTTCCAAGATCGATCCAAATTATGAAGTTAAGGTGATTTTGTTATTCAATTGTTATTTTATTGCTTATGTTATCAGTACTGTTTAGCTGGCTACCTCTCTACAGTGAAATAACTATTTATAGCGTCCTGTGAGACGCCCATGTTGGACTTTTCTGCATTTTAGGTTTTCAGATAGTCCATATTATAGAGGAGACTCTGCCAAAATTTTTCTAAGTATTAGCTAAAAGTGTTAACTCTTGTAAGTCTGAAGATGACATTCGAGGACGAATGTTCCTGGGGGGAGGATGTTACACCCCATAAAACGTTACTAGTTAGTAGGCGCATGCGTGGATTTGTGACGAATAAAGAGTGCTTGACGCGTGTAGGAAAAGTCTCAGTTGTAGGGTCGGATAGGACCAACGTGCACAGGGCTAGCGTGACACGCAAACCAAAAGTGCACTGGCCAGCGCAACGCGCCAGGCCTGCTGGTGCCTTGAGAGGCGTGGGCGGCAGTGGGTTTGGCGCGATGGGCGGTGCGGGCGCCACCCCTGCCACTGACCATGTGATATAAATATACTCCCTTAGCTCATTTTAATCCATTGTGACATATTCCCTTGGCCAGAGATAAGAGCAAATGCAATTTTCAATTAGTTTTCGTCCGATTACGCTACCTAACGCCGTCCAAACACAAATTAACTTCGGGTAATGAGTTCTAGGCCTACGGGGAGAATTACTACGAAGTTATTTCTCAAAAATTCGCTCGGCACACCGGAGCTCCACCGTGTTAAAGCTGCTAGAATTGTTTCAAATTGATTCCTAAACGGTCACAGGCATTAGGTAAGCATTTCTCCCTTCTGAACTCCCGAGAAATTGTGGGTTTTCGCCGAGTTATTCAGAGTTGAATTGAAATTGATGTTATTATCAAAAGTTATAATTTTTCCGAGTTTTAGTATTGAAATTAGCCCTGTTTTCTCAGTATAAGGGTTGCAGTTGGGTAGAACCACCGGTCGCCAGTTGAACAAAAGTCGATACCTAAGGTATATAAGACTATCCTTTCCGGCAAGTTATGTTCGTCATAATGTTAGTATGATTTGTGTATCTGCAGTATTTTAGAGTAACCCTACCGTCATTAGTTGTTATGAGTATAATTAAGACAACGCTAACGACGTAGTAACCCTCGTCAGAATTAAACCTAGCTAGACTTGTTTTCCTTATGACGCTTGGGTTGTTAGATGTTATCGCGTGAGGGCCATGCTGAGTCCTATCAGATCGAGGCCGTGAGGGCCATACTGAGTCCTATCAGATTGAGGCCGTGAGGGCCATACTGAGTCCTATCAGATTGAGGTCGTGAGGGCCATAGTGAGTTTATCAGATTGATGCCGTGAGGGCCATAATGAGTTCTATTAGATTGGGGCCGTGAGGGCCATCTTGAGTTACCCTAGATAGAGGCCGTGAGGGCCTTATCCAACTACAACAATTACATTATGACCCATAGTCGAGCCAAGGCTCGTGGTCTAGTTACACAACCTAGACAGCTCAGACACAAACACAGCTATAGGAGCCTACCAGGCTCAGATACAATTTCAGAGAAGGAATATCCCAAAGTCATAGTATGCTTACAACCTTTAGTAGCCAGATAGCAGAAGTGTACATTGTTTGTACTTACCGGGGCTTATGAGGGCCCAGGCAGGTTATTCTATGTTGTTTGTACCTTTCAGGCTTATGGGGGCCCAGTTAGGTTCTTGTTTACATTTATAAACTTGTTAGTTAGATATTTCAGACGGTAAGGTTACTCAGGTTAAATTCTTACCCTCTTTTTGATTATCTCAGCTTTACCAGTATTCAGTTAGTTATTATCTTCCTACCTTACATATGTGGTACATATTGTACTGATGCCCATCCTCGGGGTGCTGCATTACTTGCTTACAGGTGCGGATAGACACAGTTTGGGACGTTCTTAGCCTTCAGCTAAAGTCAACAGTTCATTCAGCTCCTTCCCTCTGAAGTTGAAAGTTAGTAGAGGTTTGTTCTTTTGTTGTACAACTTATAGGTAGGTTGGGTTCCAGTCTCGACCATTATTCCACTCTTAGAGGCTTGTAGGCTGCATATTTTCCAGTAGTTAGCTTTTGTTATTGGCCGTGTGGGGCCTATGTATGTTTATTTCGTGTGATGGCCATGTGGGGCCTTGTTTAGCTGTCAGCTAGCGGACTTGTTGGCTATAGCACAATTTAGTTGCCTAATTTCATTTCAGTTATAACTACACAATATGGTGGTCTTATCGGCTCGCATAGGATCACTGTTATTGGGTTGTTGGTGGTAGCTGTCTTCTTTTACAGGTGGCCTTGTCAGCTAGAGGTTGTATTTACAAACGAGATATAGCTCGGTCTTTTCTTGAACTAAGTTACAGGAGTGCACCAGTAGTGCACTAGGCCAGTCAGGTTAGTCTAGACCCAGTGTGGCACTAGGTGCCAGTCATGCCTTCCATGGTGGGGCGTGACATAAACACTATCACAAATAGATCTAAATACGATCGGAAGATGCTGTTCATCAGATCCATGAATACTGCTGGTGCATTTGTTCACTCGAAGGACATAGCTAGGAACTCAAACTGGCCATACCTGGTCCATAAAGCCGTTTTCGGGTTATCTTTCTCCCAAAATCGAACTGGTGTACCCGGATCTCAGGTCAATTTTGGAAAAATATTTCACCCCTTGTAACTAATCAAACAAGCATTTATCCTAGGAAGTGGGTATTTATTCTTAATAGTAACCTTGTTTAATTGCCGATTGTTTATTCACATGTGAAGGGATCCATCCTTCTTTCTTACAAATAGAACTGGTGCACCCCACAGTGACGTACTCGGCCTGATAAAACCCTTATCTAATAAATCTTTCAGCTTCTCTTTCAATTCTCTCAATTCAGCAGGAGCCATTCGGTATGAAGGGATGGATATAGGCTGAGTACCTGGTAGTAAGTCAATAGAGAAATCAATTTCCCTTTTTGGAGGGATGCCAGGAAGTTCGTTTGGAAAAATGTTTGGAAACTTGTTAACCACTGGAATAGACTGAAGAGTCGGTTTGCACATCCTGAACCCTAACAATATGGTAGATACAACCTTTTGCTATCAACTTTTTCGCCCGAAGATTGGATATGAACTTACCTTTTGGGGTAGTTGTATTACCTGTCTACTCTCGTACTACCTCCCCTGGAAAGTTAAATCGAACAATTCTGGTCCAACACTCAACAGTGGCGTAACATGGTGCCAGCCAATCCATACCCATGATTACATCAAAATCAATCATTTCTATAGGAGTTAGACTTTATATATTGACTTGTATTATTACGTAACGATANCCAGCCAATCCATACCCATGATTACATCAAAATCAATCATTTCTAGTTCTACTAGATTTGCTAAGGTCTGGAGACCAACAATCTCTACTGTACAACCCCGGTAAATTCTTTTAGCAATAATAGAGTCACTGACGGGTGTTGACACTGATAAAGGTTGCTAATGCAATTTTTGGCACTATATCAAACCTTTGGGCCACTAACGGAGTAACATACGGCAAAGTGGAGCCCGAATCTATCAAAGCATAAACTGAGTGAGAGCAAACATCTAATATACTTGTCACAACATCTGGCGATGATTTTGACTCTTGTCGCCCTGGTAGTGCATATGTGCGGTCCTGACCGCTGCCTAAACTGGATTCCACCAATCTACCTCAGCCTATGTCAGCTGGAGCTGAGGGCCTGTGCCCTGCAGAAGGTGCTGGGGCATATGAACCTGCTGAGGATCTATTTTGCTGGTCCTGACTTCCCTAGCGTCTAGCCAGGCAATCTCTCATTATGTGTCCCTCCTGTCCACAAGAATAACAAGAGGTGGAACCATACCTGCATCTCCTCAGATGCAGCCTATGACAAGCACTGTAACGTTGCACCGCTGGTCCCATCTGGTCTGGCCCCCTCTAGTGCTGCGAGCCTGGCGCTCGTGAATTCTCGTCGGGACCTGATTGCCTGCGACGATCTGATTTGTTGTCTTGCTGCTGCTGGAATAGGGGCCTAGGTGGCCTAACTCATAAATGGGGCCTGGGCCCACCCTGAAAGTCTTCCCGAAAGTATGTGGGTCTAGCCCTCTGATGCTGCTCCTGACCTGCCTTTTCCATGGTGTACTGACGCTGTTTGAGCTCCTCTATATTCTAAGCAAAGGACTGGATCCATGAAATATCCATATCCTCTCGCAAGGTGGCTATAATGCAAGATTCCACATATTCCGACATCAGTCCCATAATAAACAAGTGCACCCTTGCTAGCATAGTGTTAACAAACGAGGGCACATATCTGGCTAAGGAATCAAATCTCAATGCATATTCTCTAATACTCATTCTACCTTACTCTAGATGCAAATACTGCTCTACTCTGGCCTACTAGACCTCTTCGGGCAAATAATGGTCTATGAAGGCCTCAGAGAAGCTAGGCCACGTAGGTGGAGGTGCATCTCTACCTCAGGATCTTTCCCAGCTCTCGTACCACAGAACTGCTACATCTCGCAATCGGAATACCGCTAACTCAACTAATTCCATGGACGAGGCATGCATAACCCTGAATATTCTCTACAGCTGATCTATGAAATTCTAGGGGTCCTCTCTATGATCTATACACGGGGGACTCAAAGCAAGGAACTAATGGACTCTCAAACTATCGGGCCCCCCAGTGGGCTCAACAGCAGCTGGTACTACTGGCTGAGGCTGACGTTGGGCAGCCATCATTTGGACTAACATGTAAAATGCACCCCTGAGCTCCTGGTCCGATGGCACAGGAATGGCTGGGGGTGGTACTGGTATATGTGCTGCCCTAGAAGGCTCTGAGTGTGGTGGTGAGTGCTGGTAAGATTGAGGTGATGTCTCCCTGTCGCCCTCAGATCGAGCTAACTCTGCCTGGGGCCCTGTACTAGTGCCCTCTCTAGCTGCCACGTCCAATTCTAAGCTAGTCGCGGTCCGTCGTGCATCAGACATTTCTCTGTAAATAAGTAGAATAACATAAGCTTAGGGAGTTACCCTATACAACACAACTCTATAGCACGACTGGAGGAGAAAGGAGAGTAACCATACTATTATGCCTCGTAGCCTCTTGTCTATAGAATATGGTGCACAACACATCCATAGACAAGACTCTACTTGACACAGCTTGCAGACTCCCTGGGATACAACCTGTTCTATACCAAGTTTGTCATGCCCCACCTCAGGAGGCATGACTGGCACCTAGTGCCACATTAGAATCTGGGCTAATCTGACTAGGCTTGTGCACTCCTGATGCATACCTGCAACTTAGTTCAAGAAAATGACGAGCTATATCTTGGCTGTAAATACAGCTTTTGAACGACAAGGCCACCTGTAAAAGAAGACAGCTAACCAATAACAGCGCATAATAGGGATCCTATGCGGGTCGACAAGACCACCATACTGTCTAGTTATAACTTAAATAAAATCAGACAACTATAACTATGCTATAGTCGACAAGGGTGCTAACTGATATCTAACTAGGTCCCACATGGCCATCACACGAAATAAAACATACATGGACCCCACACGAAATAAAAAAACCAAGCTAATAGCTAATAATTTGTAGCCTGCAAGCCTCTAAGAGTGGAATAATGGTCGAGATAGAGCCCCGACCTACTCATAAACTGTACAACAAAAGAAAAAACCTATTTTAACTATTAACTCCGAAGGAAAGGAGCTGAATAAACTGCTAACTCCAGTTTATGGCTAAGAATGCCCCAAACCGCGTCTATCCACACCTGCAGTCAAGTAATGTAGTGCCCCACCGATGGGCATCAATACAATATGTACCAAATATGTAAGGCAGTAAAATAATAAATGAATGAAAACTGATAATGCTGAAGCAATCATGAAGGAGGGTAAGAGTTTAACCTAAATGATCTGACCATTTGAATTATCTAATTAACAAATATATATATACAAACAAGAATCTAACCGGGCCCCCATAAATCTGAAAGGTACAAATGACACAGAATAACCTACCTGGGCCCCCATAAGCCCTGATAAGTACAACCAATGCACACTCCTGCTATCTGGCTAGTAAGGGTTTGTAAACATACTATAACTCAGGAATACTCATTCTCTGGAGCTGTTCCCCAAAGCCTAACTTGTAGCTGTGTCTGTGTTTGAGCCACCTGAGCTCCTGTAACTGTGAGAAAGAAGAGGAATAGATGTAGAGAAATTAAGGAATTAAGGATGTGACTTTTTAATATTTTAATTGATGAATAGAGTAGAAGAATAGGGAAAATAAGAGAAGAAAGCCAAAAATTTAACAGAAAAGATAAATAAGTTTTCTAATTTATAAAAGCACCACGTAGGCACTAAGTTCTTCCTTTATATAGATATATAGATTACATTTGATGAGTTTTCATAAAAATATTTTTGTAATATCATTAAAAATTGTATCAAATGCGTCCTTTTCCAATAATTATTAAAAAAATAATTTTTTTCAATGTTGCAACTCATTTTAAATAAAATTTATATAGAAAAAGCTTTTTCAACCCATGCAGTGATAACTGATAGAAGCAAGACAAGTTTCACTAAGTGAAATACAATTAGTTCAACCAAAAATACATGATCTATGACTTGTGCGACATTTTTTCACTTTTCAAAAATATTTTCAGCAAATATTAACATAAGAGATTCAAAATATTATATTAGGCAAAACAAGTATAAGATTCCCAAAAATTTATCACCTTCACAGGTTCTAGCCTAACGTGAATGTGACACCTCATATAATTTAAGCAAAAAACTCATACTTTTGAGGTAGGACTAAGAGTGCTTAATATGATAAGAAGGATATTTTATGAGATATCTAAATCACTCTATGGTTGTATGCTAATATTTGAAGTCAAGAAAGTTATAAAACTAAAGTTAGCAAAAGTAATCACAATTTACTTTCTTAAATTCTCTTAAATTTTGGTCAGATGTCTCAAAGTATTTCACTCAATTTATAAGTAGTTAGGGAACCTAATACCTATCAAATTGAAGGTCTATGAGCCTAGTTTCTAGCACATTATATCTTTCATCAATACGACTTCAGAGTAGAGATACTTGCATTTTCGCCAGACTATGCAAGTAGGCATGAAAAAGCGGCCCTAAGTCGGCGGAGGACTATATAAGCCTCCTTGATCAGTTTGTCACATTTAAATTCATTTTTTCTAGAACATGGGCAGTGGAAATCTCATTTCTCTGTAATTCTCCATATATATTGAAGGATTTGAGTCAAAACCATGATCTAAAGCCATTTTTAGGATTAGATCATTGATTCTATCATGTGGCTTGCATTCTTGTTGCATTTTCATTAAGTTAGTCATTGCTTCTTGGAGCTAGTTGGGTAAGAGTTCTTCCCACTTGATATTCATCCTAATATCATATATATGAATTCGTAAGTATCACAAGATCTTTATGTTCAAGTCTCCATAATTAATTATGTAGAAATCTTACTAGTATCACGTTTATACATTATTTTCTTATCGAATAGTTGTGGTAGCATGCTTGTGGTTGAGAAGTAGTTTCATGGCAATATTTGTGTGCCTCAGGAAATAGAAATTTGGCTAGGTTCTTGTTCGTTGACTCTAAGGTATGTCAAGTCCTTTTTTTCCTTTTTACGACATGTCTTTTGTGAAATCCGTGTTGTCATTATCTTCATGCATGTGGTTGTTTTGGTAGCCTTTAATTCGCGCCATTGAACCTTGTTGGGCTGTTGTTTTGTAGTGGTGAATATAGTCAGGATTCAGGTGTTATTTTAGGCAATTGTGGTACATCAATAGGACAATCAAATAAGTAGAACTCGAGCTGTGTTGTGAGAATCACTTGGTGAATTTTATTGTTAGATATGTGGGTTGTTTATATATATATTTATATGTTGACTTGTGTTGGGTGTTTTGATGAGCTTCTATTTTGTGGTAGTATCTTGGTGGTTTGTAGAGTGGGGTTCAACTAAGCTTTTTCTTGTCATTCGTAAGATATGTTAAGGCTTTCTCGTATTTCTTTTTGGCATATTTTTGTTGTTTATCACTTATTGATATTGTCATGCGGTGGCTATTTTATAATCTTAAATTCTATAATCCTACCCTTGTGTAGGGATATTGTTTGGTCGAAGTATTGGAGTTTAAAATATAGTTCGAATTTGGGGCTTATGACTCGTATAGTTGTGGTTCGCCGATTGGAATAAGAAGTCTTTAATATCATGCGTGTTGACCGATATGCAACCTTAAAATTTTCCTTCTCCCTCTATAGTTAGCCACTGGTTTTGATGTTATTAGGAGGAAATTTGTATCTTGCATTCGAGCTTAGACTCGTGTGTTAGGATATATTGGTGGGACATTTGATTATGTGGAATTGAGTCATGTTGTGATTAGCATTTGGTGGCATAGTTGGTCATTTCATGGGCTATTTTTATGTATATAAACTTGTGTGTTTACTGTCTTTGTGGTTGGATGTTTGTACTAATATGAGTGCCCTAGAGGCTGTGTGTATACCTAAATGCGCGAGACTCAATTCAGTTGCGGGTCAAGCCTATGGTTCAATGCTGACCTATGGGGTATGAGGGATTCCTCCCATAGGATCGAGTTGTTCATGTGCGAGAGTTGGTCCAACATGCCTAAGACTTCCTAGGGTCACAATAAGTTCCCCTAGAGGATTGAGCTCGTGGGAATTAATAACAATTACGCGAGTGTTTGTCCAACATGATAAACTTGTTGCGAATAACCTGTATAGTGTACGAGCTTTAGGAAAGGCTTGTGATTGATTCCTAATTGTTGTATTATATTTTATTACTGGTATTTCTGAATGATCTAATAAATAGTGAGTTGATTATATGAGCCGGTAGTGGCCGAGATGGCAGTGATTATTGGATTAGACAGGATGGAAGTCAGGTATCACATTATGAACCATTATTATTGAGTTGTAAGTTGGGTTGATCTATTATTTTCCCATTTATACTCTTTTCTATTGTATTATATATTTATATCTCAGCTTTCTATCACCTTACATATTTAGTATATTACTCGTACTGACACCCCGTTGCCTAGGAGCAATGCGTTCATGCCTGCAGGTGTTAATAGACTGGTAGTTCATGATCCTCATAGCTGAGTAGAGTTCCATCTTGACCGGTAAGCTCCATGTTATCCGGAGTTACCAGTTGTTATGATTTTTGTTTGATGGGTAGGTGGGGGACCTATCCCGATTAGCTGATCATTATTGTACTTACCTCATCGAATTATGTTGTGATTTTAATATTGTTATAGACCTGGGTGACCATATTGTGCAGTTGTTATCGTTCAGGTGTGGCCGCGTTGGGCCATTGTATTTAAGCATAGGTGATGTGTCAAGATTATGCGACACATTTATGCTTCATTTCATAGAGTTTTGCATGCCTTTAAGTGCTAATTCAAATTAATACTAACTCTATTTTTCTGAGTTTCAGGAATCCCATAAGTTGATGAAAGGAGCCGTAAAAGTCATAGAAGTCTACCAGATTGTGGGTAAAAGAGGGACCACACTTCCAACCGCATAATGATCCAGAAGATACCATAATATGGGCTGCAAGAAATGGCTCAAGATACGGTCTGCACTTTTAAGATGCAGAACGTCAAATGATCCGCTCATTCCAAAGCAGTCAATTAAGTGAAGCAAAAGATGAGAGGAAGTACAGACTGTCTTTTCAATAGACGACCCATCAATTAAAAGAAGAAAAGAAGCCAGGACGACTAAATTTTTAATTGACGGTTCAAGAAACAGGCCGTCTTTCTAGAAGACGGTCCATCCCTGCAACCTTGCCCCTCTGAATTTGAAATTTTATTGGGGTTTTGGGGCTTAGTATAAATAGTTTCTTTTGATATTTTAAAGGAAATTCTTGGCGAGTTTTAGATAGCTTGAGATACTTCTCTATAGTTTTAATTGTTTTAGCATTATATTGATAGCCATTGAAGATTAAATTTATCAATTCAAGTTTCTTCTCTTTTCTTATTGCTGAGTAAGTGATTATGTTGAGATTCATGTTTTTCTCTTCTTCTTCTTCTTCTTCTTCTTCTTCATCTTATCCATGTGTGACTAAACCCAGATCTAGGGTTCTGAACCCAATGCATTGTAAATCCTAATGATCTCAATTAGGTGAAATTGAATATAGGCTTGAGTATTTGATTGATCTACACTTTGTAAGGTGAGATGGTAATGAAAGTTATTCAATCATGTCAAATTGCCTCTATTTTTTGCTTAAGAAAGCCAATTAAGATTTGGGTAGCATCAATTAATAATGACTCAAGGATCTAAATCTTGTTTAATGGATTCACTTAGACATAGAATGAATCTAATTGGCAAATTGCAATCAGTTAGAATAGAGTTATTATCAATTTGAGAAAATTAAGTAAGATTTGCATTATTAGGATTATTGAGAGACATCTAATGATTGCCTAAGTTGATTGCCTGCATATTCATTAATACCCATTCTCAATACTCCTATTTGAGTGATTTAGGGAGATCAACCTAAAAAGGGGACGCATCTCTAGTAGTTCTCTATATTGGCTTTATTAGGAACACATCCCTAGTACTTCTCTATATTGACTTTACCCATAGCATTCTAGCTTTAGCTTAATTTCTCATTTTCCACTAATGTGAGTAGATATTCAACATTCAGATCATATTTGCTACGCTTTATAGTTTGGATCTATACAAAGTCTTTGTAAATATGATCCCAACTCCTTGTTGGGTAATATATTTGCATCGATCACGTACACTTCCATAGTGAGGTGGATTTTGAGCGATATCAAAATTAATGGTGCCACTGTCGGGGACTTTGGCATAGGTCCTATATAGCAATTCAGATTTTTGGTTTGTTTGATTTGAATTCCACTTTGTCACGCTTGTTTTACTGTGCTTGTGGAAGGGGTGAGCAACTAGTGTTGGCTTTGCCACTGGGCAAGGTGGAGAACATTTTTACAGAAGTTATTGATGATATTGATTATGCCAGTGCAATTGTTCCTCCGAGAGTGAATGCTACATCATGCAAAACTGATGGNCTACATCATGCAAAACTGATGGTAGTACCTACACAATGCTAATAATGGAAAGTCAGTTCCACAATTCAACTAACCAGGAACCCTCATCAACATCTTAATTTTTTTTTGGAGGTTTGCAAACTGTATAAGCAAAATAATGTCTCTGATAACTCCATCCGCCTTAGGATATTTAAATACTCCTTACGAGGAGAAGCCCGAGAATGGTTGTACCATTTTCCTCCTAACTCCATTCACACGTGGACAGAGTTAGTCAGCATGTTCTTGAAGAAATGGTTCTCGCCTAGAAAGAAAGCTCAATAAAGGGACAAGATTTTCTATTTTAGGCAGCTACCAAGAGAACAATCATTTAAAGCATGGGAATGATTCAAGCAATATGTGCCGATGGCACCTAATCATAGGTTCCCTGATTATATTTTGCTTAAAATTTTTTACACTAGGATAGATTCTTGACTCAATCTATGGCCAATAATGTGGCAGGGTGTTATTTTATGGACAAGACATACAACAGAATTGCCATTATACTTGACCGGGTTGCAAAGCATAACCAAGCATGGCATGGAGGAGATAAAAGTGAGGGATTGAATATGGGTACTCCTTCATTAACCTATTTAATGAAGGAGATCAAAGAGAGAGATAAGATGATGGCTAATATGGCCATCAATATTGCTTTGCTAACTAAGAGATTGATCGAGAATGAGGTGAAGAAAGTTCATGCAGTTGAAGAAGTACCAATGGTCCTACCTCATTATACTCAAGCATATCCTCTTCCTTACCATGGTCAATTGGTTCAAGATCAACCACCAACACAGTTTGAGGATGCCAACTACATGGGAAATATATTAGGTGGTTATCCAAGGCCGCATTATCATCAAAATGAAAGTTATCCACAATCTAATTATTAAAGCCAATGGTGATCTCCATCATAGGGTCAAAGTCAATATCATGCCAGGAATGACTATGTTGGTCCTAGCCAAAATTGGCCAGATGGAAATTTTGGGAATTGAAGTGCTAATCCTTATGTGCTGCCAAGAGGACCATCATTGAGTTTCCACAATTAGAGAGATAGTCTACTACAAGACCAAGGGCTTTCCAGAATTGAGGGCATGTTAGAGAAACTTCCGTCAAATCAACAAAGATCTGATACTTGTCTTAAGAGTCTAATTAAAGTTGTTTGCTCCTATATAGCTTCTTATTTAGAAATTGGAGCAACAAATAAGAGGCCTTTATAGAGAAAATAATCTAGAATAGAAGGGTCAACTTCTATAGCACCCCTAAAAAGTATCTAAGATCAAATCCTAGACATGAAGCAAAAAACCAGCAGGAAGTGGACAATTTTTGTCACGACCCGAGTTCACACTCTAGATGCGACACAGTACTTAGGATCATAAGTGATCCCAAGCAAACCCATGGTAAAGCATACATCCACCAAGACTGATCAACTGAAAATAATAATAATAATAAAGTGAAAGCTGACTAAGAAATAAATAAATATTGAAAAATAATAAAATCTGAACAAACTCTGAAAATCCAAGCTGAATCTATAAATACTATCTGAAAGCCTTCTAAAAAGAATTGATGAGTTACTAGGACAAACCCCTAGCTAACTCTAATGTTTGAAACAAAATAAGGAAATACAACTGAGAGTGAAACTACGGCCCTCAGCAAATGAGGACTCACAACTAAAGCTGCTGGAAAATCGCCGAGAGGCTAGCTGAGGTGCTGAGGCTGGGTACCTGAGCCTATATCATAAAATGATATAACACATAAAAGTGTGTGATCAGTACTTTGAATGTACTGAGTATGTGAGATTAAACTAAAACATACATATACTGAATAATAGTAAGCTGAATTGTAGTACTGTAAAAATAGACTGAAATCTGAAAGTCTGGTGATGAGTTGGTAATTTACCAACTCATTAGGATCTTAATCATGAGCTTTATCTCAGTTTACAAGTCATTTATATGAATTTTATGCCCTTTTTGCCTTTTCATGTGTAGGTATCTGAGTTGAAGAGAAAGAGCAAGAAGTGGAGTAAAAAGGAAAAAATCAAGTGAAAATCAACGCTCCACCGGAGAATACAGGTAAAACACTGGTCAAACGCAGATAACCACTTATTTGAGGAGAAAATGCAACTGGAGGCCGCGGACATCAACTGGCGACTCGCAGGTTAAATCACCGATAGGTGCTGGATCTTGCTAGACTGAGGAGGAAATTAATCAGCGGATCACAGATGGAAGTTGACCACTGAATATGTCACCAAATGGTCCTGGAACATCATTGGATTGTAGAATAAAACAAACGACGGTTTGCAGAATGCAGTCGGTGAACCGCCAGTCCCATCGCAAGTGAAAAAATGCCTGAACAGGGGCAATTACGTCTAGCACTGAAAAAGAGGAGATTGATTGCCCTATTTTTATATATATTCTAGAAGAAAGTACTCTGTACATACTTTTTAGATTTTTGAACGTTCCTTTGCTTTGGAGAGAGAAGAACCCCATTGAAGGAGATTGTTGAATATTTCTTTCCCTATTTTCATCTTCTTCCTTAGCAAGGTATAACCATTGTTGCAAACATATTTTTAATTTGATTTTTCTTGCTCTTAGTAATGAAATTATTGAGTTTATAAATATACTCTTTTGTTTCTTAATCATGAGTAGCTAAATCATCAACTAGAGGTATGTAATGATGGGTGCTTAATTAGATTGGATATTGCTAGATTCATCTCAATATTGATTAATTAGTGTAAATCTTTTGAGTTCTCTCCAATTTATAATTGATGATATATAGTTTCAAATGTGGGTCTACTTTCTTACTTGAGTTTAGCTTGAAAGAGAAAAACTTAAGTATTGGGAGGGAATTTGATGGTGGGAATGGATGTGACTGTGTGGAATTGGGCTAGAAATAGCCAAAAACTATATTCATAATCCTAATTAGTAGTTGATGACTATATATAGCTCAGCTATTAACCCAAACTCTATTGGGATAATTGAATTGCACCTTAAGGTTCGAAAAGACTCGAGAAAAAGGCGTCCATGAGGTTGAAAAACATAGGGAGCCATCTCATCCAAAGTTATTTACACTTGTTCGCAATGATTTGATGAGCTAGCATATCCTTATTTGATTAGCACCCCATCTACACCACACCTCTAGTTATTGTCTATCAAGTTTGTTTATTTTGATTTTTTGGCTAGCTGGTTTAGAATCCACACTATTGTTGACTTCATTTCCCCCCCAAAAATTTACTGTTTTATCTCCCTTGATTGGTGCGAGTTAATTCAAATTTCCTAAAATAATGCTTGTGCAAATTATTCACTAGTCTTTGTGGGATTCGACCCCGACATCGGTTGCAGGGTACTAGCGCTTGATATCCTTGTGTTGTTTGTTAATTTGAGTTTGTCTTGTATCTTAGTTATTGATGTTGATCTTTCTGTTGGTTGTTAGGGTGAATTTATATGAGCCAACATTCATAAGCAGGGGATAGTTTGGTTGAAGGTAACCTGGACCATGAAGAGGATAACTCGGTTATGTCTGAAGTTGCAGGGGCCATTCGCCTACCAGCCACGGTAGGGAATGTAGTGTTTCATGTCATGAGAACAATGTTACACTTGTTACAGATGAAAGGTCTCTTCGAGGGTAAATAAAGTGAGGATGCAAATCGTAACGAATCTTGAGGAATTTCTTAGAGATTTGCCATTCCTTTAACATAACGAATCTAAGTCAAGAGTCTATTAGGTTAAAGCTCTTTCAATTATCCCTAATGGGAGAGGCAACTATATGGTTGGAGGAGCTCCCTCCGGGTTGTATCGCCTCATGGAAAGAACTAACTCAAGCTTTTTTGAATCGTTTTTTCCCTCCCTTTAAAATGTTGTAGCTGAGGGATGATATTACAAACTTTAGGCAAGAGCCAGGTAAGCCTTTGCATGAATCATGGCTAAGGTTCAAGAAGAAGGTGTCTCTTCATCCTAACCATGGTCTCCCTGATGGAGTGCTCCTTCAAAGCTTTTACGAGCCCTGGACTCCATTAATAAATTTGTTGCCAATAATTTAGCCGGAGGATCAATTATGGATCAGACGTATGAGTTAGCTTAGGCCCTCTTGGATAGAATGACAAAGACGAATCGGGCATGGCATACAAGGGAGACTAATGTATCATCACATGATGTTAGTTCTAGTGTGTTAGCAGCTAAAATGCAATAAAAAAGATGAATATCAAGATGAAAATCTTGCTTTAATGACTAAACATGTGATGGAGGTTGGGCCTAAAGTTGTGAATGCAATAGAAATGCAAGGTCCAATGCATTTTGAAGGAGAATCATCACCACCAAGATACGAGGAGGAGCGCCAATACATGGAAAATCAGATGAGGTGTTCTCGACTCGGGTATCAAGGAACTAATCAAGGCCTTTGGCGCCCACAGGAAGAGAACCAAGGCTGGAGAAATCGTGACGCACAGGGATGGCCCAAAAAAAATGAGAGATGGGGCAATAGAGAGCAAAATTGTGAGGGGCATCGCTATCATCGAAGTTTGAATCCATATGTTCCCCCTACTAAAGCTGAGAACGTCCAAGCTCAACCAGGTGTGAGTGATGTAGGGAGCTCAAAAATTGAAGAAATGCTAGCAAGGGTTCTCGAGAAAGTGGAATCAACCGACAAAAGGGTCAAGGAATTGAAAGGGATGGTGTCTAACCTTTCCCAAACTGTGAGTTCACACTCATCTTCCATCAAGCATTTGTTAGCCCAAATGAACCACTTATCCTCTCAAATGAACCCTCGAATAAAGGGAACACTTCTGAGTGATACAATGCCAAACCCTAAGAAGGATAGTCAATGCATGGCCGTTGTCACGAAGAGTGATAAAATGCTTGGAGATACAGGTGTTAAGCCCAAGGAAGTTGTTGCTCCTAAGGCAAATGATGCAAAAGAAGCCGATGCGGTGCCAAAAGCACCAAATGGTTGTGATAATGTTGAGGATGAAGGTGAGGGAGATGTTGATGAATTTCCCTCAAATGCTGATGAAGAAGAGGTAGGCATGAAGGCCTCGAATGAGAAAGAACAAGAACCAAGAGTTCCACCTCCTTATCCACAACGGTTAGCCAAGAAAAAGAAGGATGATTAATTCAACAAGTTTATCGACATGTTTAGAAAATTGTCCATAAATATACCATTGGTGGATGCTTTACTTCAAATGCCCGAATATGCAAAGTTCATGAAAGAGCTGCTAAAGAAGAAGAAGGTTGTAGATGTGGGCACCAGAGAGACAACACATTATTGTAGTGCTATGATGATGAGCAATCTTTCCCCAAAACGGGAGGATCTGGGAGCCTTCACAATCCCTTACACTATTCGGTTGTGTGTGTTTAAGAAAGCCTTTTGTGATCTTGGGGAAAGTATAAATCTGTTTCCCCTCATAATCTTCAAGAAATTGGAGCTTGGGAACACCAAACCTACATCAATGAGATTGTTAATGGCTGACCGCTCTATCAAGAAACCTGTGGCTGTTTTAGAGGATGTATCACTGAGGGTGGATAAATTTATTCTTCTATCTAATTTTGTGGTTCTTGATTATGAGATGGATGTAGAAGTTCCAATCATTTTTGGGAGACCATTGCTCGCCACGGGTAGAGATTTGGTAGATGTGGAGCTAGGTGAGCTCAGGTTTCGGGTTGGAGGTGAAGAGGTTACCTTCAAGTTGTGCCAATCCGCTGAACCTCTAGATGAATGCAAAGTGCTTGGAGTGTTGCATGAGGAGAATGAGTATGGAGGAGTTGATATGAAGGAGGCTGAGTTAGAGGATGATCCTTCGGAGAATAAATTTTAAATAAGAGATAGGTCGTTCCACAACGTTAATTAAGGCACTTCTTGGGAGGCAACCCAAGTGTCTTATTCTTAATGTCTTTAATGTCATTGTTGATTTTGATTTTGTAGGACTAAGTAGGTGTGAAGCAAGGAGGATAAGCACAAAACAAGGCAGGCACCGTTCTAGACCGCCGAACCACCGCACCCTTGAGTCATGAAAGTAGAAACCTGGGAACAAAATAGTCAAACCAGGCGTCACTGGCAGAACACCGATACAAGTTCACAGACGTGCCGTTTGACCGTTGGCGCGAGTCAGAACACCTGAGCAGTGGGTGCAAAAACAGCTACCCATCGGCGGAATGCAGAAGCCAATCTACAAACCACCGGTTACAAAGCAGTGAAATGGGCATAAATTCAGGCCCATGATGGTAAGGCTGTGAACTGCCATTTCCAATCGGCGACCGCTGATGTAACATCGCTGAAGATAAGTGCCTTATTTTAAAATATTGACCAAACTATTGACCTACCCGACCCAAAATCTTTTTGCATCCGCCCTAACCTGATAAAATTCCTTTTTTATTCTCCTAGACTTCCCTTTTTCCCACCTTTTAACTTTTCCCCACACTCCTTTTCATTTTTCCAACATCCCGCCCTTCCATATTCCAAAAATTCCCTCTCTCCCACTTTCTCTACATTTAATGCTCCATTAAACATCCACCTTCTCCTCAGCCAATACCCGTTACCACTTTTCACCTATAAAATCCCCCATTCCTCTCACCTACCTCTCATTATACTTTCACACTCTACTAGAAAAGCTCCAGAATTTCACCATTGCTGAGCACTCTCAAGCTTCCACATCTATTCTTTGGACTCATTCTTGTGTTGTGGTAACATACTCTTAACTTCCTGATTTTCTTATCAATGGTGTTTTGGTTGCATATGCATGTTGTTATGGCATGTATCTCCCTTCTTTTTATTGCTGTTTCCCCCAACAATTTCATTATTGAGACCATACTTGTTGAATGATGATGATTGGAATAATGTGAGATTTGGGGAGTGATAGAGGCCTGATGCGTAAATGGGTGTGCGGGAATGTTATTCTCATTTAGTTGAGTGGGGTAAAGCCTGAGTAACCCCAAGGGATTAAAAAGACCCAAATTTTCCTGATGTTAGATCGGGTGATGCCATTCTTAAGGGTAAATGGTCATTTTATCCCTTTTCATGTGTGTAGGTAATGCTTTGATATGATGTGAGTGAGTGTTTGAGAATTTTGATATTGGATTGCATTGTGAAACATTAGGAATGACGACCATCTACTATTCGCCGGTCGGGTCCAGCGAAACACTGATGAAACGCTAGTTCAGGCGAATCCACGTCACATTGACACTTTATGGATCGTGACCGGTGGTTTGCCGATCTGTCGCTGGTAGAAAACTTGCCACCCTAGTTCTCTGCCTATCACTGACGGTTTTTCGGTGGTCCTTGGATAACCTCTTGTGGTTCGCCAACATTTCGCTGGTGTTGCCAGTTCATTACTGCTAATTACTCCTCTTGTTTCTCATTTAAATTTTAGATTAGTAGTTATTTGTTTTATTTTATCATTGGAAAAATACAAAAAGATACATTGTGGATGCCACTAACATCGTGTTTGTAGAAAATGACTTCATCCAGGAATCCCAGCAAGGGAAAAGCCCCAGCCTCCTCATCTACAAATGGCAAAGGAAAGGCAAAGGCATTCGCATCACCCACTAGCTCTCAGGAGGCCATCATGTTTTGTGTGCCCGACATGAAGGGACACTACGCCATCTGCAAGGGCTGATCAATCACCATCGAAAAGATATTTTATTTGATGGGGCTGTGTGGTGAACTTCCCCACATCGAAACACAGTTTACTAATAGACAATGACATGCTTTTTCTAATCCTATCCCAGATTACTACCCAAGCTTAGTGATAGAGTTCTACGCCTCCTTCTAGGCTAGGTAGGAGAGCATGAATCACAAAGGCAAGGTGGATGAGTTTTCCTGCCTACCTTAAGTTATGGTGCGAGTGGTGGAGGTCAACATTACTCCAGCAGCCATTAATTATCTATTCTGGGAGGACGAGATTGACACTGGCTCAGAATATATGGCCAAGATTGCTGATAAGGAGCACCAATTCTCATGGATAATTCCTATCATTGCTGCAGACACACCTTTTTGGGCTACTATGGGCGGCAAAATTTCATGCCATGATTTGAAATTTGAAGTCAAGATGTGGCTAGACTTCATCTGTGGCTGCATCATACCTTCTAAGAACGAGCAAATGGTCAGCTTAGAAGTACTATCCTTATCACTTGCATCATGACAGGGGTCCCCATACACTTTGGGAGANCTTCTAAGAACGAGCAAATGGTCAGCTTAGAAGTACTATCCTTATCACTTGCATCATGACAGGGGTCCCCATACACTTTGGGGAGATTGTGGCTCTACAAATGAAGAGGAAAGCAAGACAAGCCAGCACCCCTAGTCCTGCTTCGGGTGTAATCACAATAAACTGAAAAAGGGATGCTGAGGCACCCAAGGTCAAGCGGAAGCGGATGCAGGCCTTTGATTTTCCCTATCTCATGGTTTTGAGTAGTCTTCACATGCCCCAAATTTGAATATGCCTCACCCAAAAGCTTCGGGCCAAACCTCTAGTGACATACCTCTTCAGGGAGCATCACCTCCCTCCAAGATCCCCCCAATCTAGCGGTCTCCACAAGCTTGTAGAAATGACCAACTCTCATGAGAGTCATCTTCAAAAGTTGGCTAGTAGCCTCCCTGCCCTCATTATCCAAAAGGTGAAAAGGGAAATGAAGTTTATGTATAAGAGTCTCACCACATTGTGCAAACGGGTAGATGTTGTGGAGAGGGCTGTCACCTCTCTCCGGACTGAAGTAAGGGAGAGAAAAAGTTAGACATCCGTGAAGGTGCCTGACTTGAGTGCTCTTGATGCCACAATGGTTGGCCCTTCTACAATTCGAGGCCCCATAGATAATTTATTTGAGGGCTTGGGAGGTGATGCTGAAGATATGTGTAATGAAGGCTTTGATGGTGAGGCAAGAGCAGGTGCAGCTGATGATGTGGATTACAAGGAGTGACCCACTAAGAGAGTCTCTCGCCCCCTTTATTTTGCATGCCTACATTGGGGACAATTTAATATTTAAGTTGGGGGTGGGATGAGTGTTATTTTGGGTGGTCATTTGTGTTCTAGTTTGTTTATGACTTGATGTAGACCATGTTTGGCTTTTATTTTTATCTGATGAGGAGTTGTGAGACTTTGTTAGGGTCATTTTAGTATTATTGATGATTGCCCTTACCTAGCTAGTTGTTTTTAATAAAATTGTGAACGGATGAAATGAATGATTTCTGGATGTTACTGTTGAAAAATGGGTCTTTACTTTGAATTACCAAATGTTGCATTGTGACCCTGCCACGCCCCGCCTTGGGGGGTATGACTGGCACCTGGTGCCCTACTAGGACCTGAACTGCTAGACCCCTGAGTCTAAGCACATCTGGGGCCTGGCTGGCTCTAACTCAGATTCATGGAATCAACAGGCTATATAACGACTGTAAATACAGCCTCCGGCCGACTGGGCCTATAGCCATCTATCCTGTAATATCAGCCAACCAGAGTCACATTTATATAGGGAAACCTATATGCGGGCCGACAAGGCCACCATGCTGTCTAGTTATCTCTAACTCAATATAATGAATACTGAACATCTACATGACCGACAAGGTCACCACTACTATCTGGCTTCACAGCCCCACTGCGGCCCAGCACAATCAACAACACTAAACAGCTAAACATACACGACCCCATACAGCCAACACAACTAACCACATGGAGATATATATATACACAATCTGCAAGCCTCTATGAATACTTATAAGATGGTCGAGACGGGGCCCCGACCTACCCGTACTAGCAACAAGAAAATGAACTACACCTCTGAATATCAGGCTCCGGATGACAGGAGCTGATGACTCTATGAGCTGGCTGGAATCACGAGGACCAGCTCCTCGTCTATGGTACCTTCAGGCAAGTAATGCAGCGCCCCAAACGGGCGTCAGTACCCTTTGGTACCGAGTATGCAAAGCAAGGCGGTCATAATGAATATAAACAACATATTTGGAAACTCTGAACATTAGAAGATATCTGAAACTGTCTGAACTGATAGAATCTGAAACAAGCTTTTCTGTACTTGAGAATAAGGCAGGAGCTTACCTGTCGTCATGGCAATCTGCTGTCTATTATCTAATAAATAACATATATATACATATATATAACAAGCAAGGACCAATACCGACCCCCATAAGCCGGAAGGTGCCAACCAACAAACAATCTATATACCCCTACCCGGCTCAAAACCATCCAAAAATAAATCACTCCACTCATCTAGTAACTACGAGCACCTCTACCGGTCCTCGAGTCTCCAGCTCGGGCTATGGCCTCACGATATAAATAAACGTGGCTGGAGCCCGGAGGACTCCTGTACTGTAATCTGTAAACTGTAATTGTGTCTGTATCTGTAATCTGTCCCCTGGGCACAAGCGCACAACAGGGTAAACTATACTGCTATGCTGATCAGCCTGATATGGGGAATGCTCCATCCCATCTTCGTCCCCTCTGCGGATGGCATGCCCTCCTTGGGTGAAACGTATCCCACCCTCACGGTGGGTCGACACAGTTACCAACTTAGGGGCGGCGAGGATGCTCAGAGGTGCCCCCTCATACCACAAAAAGCTCAACAAACAATAATCACATATAGCAAACATGTTTGAACTGAGAAATGCTATCTGTGTTCTGATTTCTCATTCGAACTCTTTTCTATGTTATGTTGATTCTCATACTGAGCGAGATATTATCCGTACATACAGCTATCTCTTGTATCGAGATATTATCTGACTGTCTAGCTATACTATAACTGAGATGTTATCTGACTGTCTGATATTGCTTCGCTAACTTTTATTCTGAATATATATATATATATCATAACATTATAAAACATGCTTACTAAATTCAAAACACTCTTGCTAAACTCATCTTGGACTCAATTCTCGACTTCTGAATTCTCTCTCTATACATCACGCTATCTACCAATATTTGGATTACTAACTTGCTGTAGGAATTAGCTTTACATACCTTCGCTTCGAAGTTTCGACTAACTAGCATAGTTCGGCCAATACTTTTGCTATTTCTCCCAACTGCATTCATATATATATATATCAATTAGAACTAAATACAATAATATTCCGGAAGAGAAAACATCACTTTCGATATATATATAGCCCCAATTTTGGCTTATCGAAAAACGCCCGAAAACTCGCTATTTCTCTAAAGTCCAGAAGGGAGAAATACTCATTTTAAGGCTAGGAGTTGACACTAATTTGGAGCAATTCATTATCTTATCTCGGTAGCACGATGATTTGCCAGCCGAATTTCGTGAAACAAAATCCGTTGGAATGCTCTCTGCTGCTAACTACCTCGGTATCTGAGATTAATTCGAGTTTGGACCGCGTTTGACGGCGTAATCAGACGGAAATTATCAAGAAACCTTCGTTCCTCTTCTCTCTGATTTTCTCTCTGTTTTCCTTCAAATTATAAGAATTTTAACGTTAAAACCAGAAGTTGGGACCTATAAGTCGCATTCATGGAATGCGATTTATAAGTCACATTCATGGAATGCGATTTATAAGTCATTTGCCTTGCTGACAGCGCCGACTTGGCACTTGTCCGATCTTTCCCCAGGCCTTTATCTAGCATGTATGGCATTCTAAAATTCTTAAAAAATAAAAAATTAAAAAAACTCAAAATTCATAAAAAAAAATTCTGGGGTGTAACATTCTACCCCCTTAAGAACATTTCGTCCTCGAATGTAAACTTCTATCTATAGATTCCCAACTTACTCCAGCTTATTTCTAGAAAAATTTTGTAGAGTTTTCCCCTGTAATATGGACTATCCCAAAAACTTGAAATGTAGAAAAGTCAAACAGGTACTCCACACAATACTATAGTATTCATCACATGAAGATTGGAATCAATTATCTCATTTATACAAACTATAAAGGCACTGCATAAAATAACAATTCTAACATACCTCTTGACTGACTAGGCTTGAAATAGAGTGAGGATATTTGGTTTCCTTATCAGCCTCTGCCTCCCAGTCATCTCCTCTCGGTTTTACGTACACCACAGTACCTTGACAGACACCAATATCTTTGGTTCTCAATCTATGAATCTGTCTGTCTAAGATAGCTACTAGAACCTCTTCATAGGCCAGCTCTTTCGTAACCTGGATATCTGGTGGGACTGCTGCGGATGGGTCTGGAGTGCACTTCCTTAGCATACATAAGTTGGATGAATGGATTCTAATTCTGGAGGCAAGTTCAACTCATTGCCACTTGGCCTATCCTTCTGCGAATTTGATATGGCCCAACGAACCTCGAACTGAGCTTACCTCTTTTACCGAGACTCATCACCCCTTTCATCGGAGATACCTTGAAATACCGGGGTCATTCACATCCAAATTCCAGGTCTCTACGCCCACATCAACATATGATTTCTGGCGGCTTTTTGCAGTCAATAGGCGTTCTCTGATAAGCTTTTACCTTCTCCTCTGACTGTTGAATGATGTCTGGCCCAATTAATACTGACTCTCCCACTTCAAACTAGCCAACCGACGATCTGCATTTTCGCCCATACAATGCCTCAAAGGGAGCCATCTAGATAGCTGAGTGATAGCTATTATTATAAGCAAACTCAATTGGTGGCAGATGCTCGTCCCAGCTACCTCCAAAATCTAGCACACACGCCCGTAACATATCCTCGAGCGTCTGAATAGTGCGTTCAACCTGTCCATCTGTCTGAGGGTTGAACGATGTGCTCAAATTAATCTGCATTCCCGGACCTCTCACGAAATAGTACGCCAAAATCTAGCTGTAAATTGTGCTCCTCTGTCAGAGATAATAGATACTGGAACATCGTGTAATCTAATTATTTCTCTGATATACAATTCATCGTAATCTTCGGCAGAGAGAGAGTAGCTTTCAGCGGAAATGGGCACGATTTCTTAGGTCTTTCGAATTGTGCAAACGGAGCCATGTCTGTAATACAGTGCGGAATCAATCCTGCTAGAAAGTCCATGTTCACTACTTCCATTTTCCATAGAGGCACAGCTATGTCCTGAGTTAACCCGCTTGGTTTCTGGTGTTCCGCTTTTACCTGTTGGGCCAGTTAGAACACTGGCTACAAATTCGGGTATTTCTCTTTTCATACTTGGCCACCAGTAGATCTCCTTAATATCGTGGTACATTTTCGTCGCGCCTGGGTGGAGAATAGCGGGCGTAATGTACCTCGTGCCAATCTACTGGCGGAGCTAAATATCCGGAACACAGAGGCAGCCCTTACATCGCAGCACTACATCCTCGGTTATAGAGAAAATCTGGCACTTTCCTTGCTGAATTCTATCCTTAAGCTGGACCAGGTCAGGATCTTCCTTATTGCCGTTCTTTTACCTCCGCAACTAATGACGACACAACGGTGTTCTAAAATTACCGCTCTGTTGTCCTCCGTTTCTGCTACACGAACGGCTGAGGGCTTGGCTAATTGATGTATCTGCGACCAACTCCCCTTTGCTCGGGCTGCAAATACGCCAAACTTCCCATTGATTTACGATTGAGGCATCTGCTACTACATTGGCTTTTCCCGGATGATACAGAATGTCCACGTCACTTAATCTTTCAATAATCCCAACCAGCGACGCTGTTGCAAATTCAACTCCTCAGTGAAGATGATATGTGGCTCTTATGATCTGTGAAAATATCACATGGACGCCATACAAGTAATGTCTCCACTATCTTTAAGGCGTGGATCACTGCATTTGCTCAGGTCGTGGGTAGGGTAATTCTTTTCGTGTTTCCTCCAGCTGTCTGGAAACATATGCAATCACCTTGCCATGCTGCATCAGCACACAACCCAACCCAATACACGTGCGTCACAATAAACTGCACAACCTTCTGTACCTTCCGGTAATGCTAATACTGGAGCGGAGGTTAATCTGTCTTTAATTCTTGAAACTCTACTCACATGCCTCTGTGTCCACTGAAACTTTACTATTTTCTGTGTCAGCTTGGTCAGAGGAATGTCCTTTATAATTAAAAAATCTCTCAACCATATGTCGACATCCAGATACAATATGTCCCAAGAAGACTCACTGAGTTCAGCCACAATTCACATTTGGAGAACTTAGCATATAATTGACAGTCATTACACCGCGTAAATTCTTGACATGTAGATGGCCTATTCGCATGTTGGTTAAGAGTTTTAGAATGCCATACATGCTAGAAAGGCCTAGGGAAAGATCGGACAAGCGCAAGTGATTGCATCGCAAGGCAAAATGCGACTTATAAATCGTATTCCAGGAATGCGACTTATAAATCGCATTCCATGGATGCGACTTATAGGTCCCAACTATATAAGCCCCTCCCACTTCGGTTTAAAGTTACATTTCATATAATTTCCAGTAAATTCGAGGAAAAGCGGAGGAGATGGGGGTTTATTGATAATTTCCTTCCGATTGCCGTCCAAACACAGTCCAAACTGGAATTAATCTCAGATACCGAGGTAGTTAGCAGCAGAGAGCATTCCTACGGTTTAGTTTCGTGAAATTAGGTGAAACAGGTGTCGTGCTACTGAGAGCTAAGGTAGAATAGATTGCTCCAAATTAGTGTCAATATACTCCTAGCCATAAAATGAGTATTTCTCCCTTCTGAACTTTCAGAAATAGCGAATTTTCGACCATTTTTTGATAAGCCAAAGTTTGGGCTATATATATATATATCGAAAGTGATATTTTCTTAGGAATATTAGTGTATTTAGTTCTAATTGATATATATATATATATGATGGTTGGAACTGTAAAAGTACTGGCCTGATTAGTCAGAAACTTCAAAGCGAAGGTATGTAAATATTCCTCGGCAAGTGTAATCGATGCAGTCAATCGCTGCAAAATCGAAGAATTGAGAAGTCAGGAAATGGAGTCGATAATAATATTTTAATTTACAGGCATGTTTGCCAATATTATGACATATGTTAGAATAAAAGTTGGTAAGCTAATATCAGACAGTCAGATAATATCTAGATACAGTATAGTCAGACAGTCGGATAATAACTCAGGTCTGTGATTTTATTCGAATAATATCCAGATCTGATATAATTCGGTATGAGAATCAGTATAACACGAGAAGAGTTCGGAATGAAATCAGAATACATATAGTATTTTAGTTCAAACATGCTTGCTATGTGATTATTGATTGTTGAAGACCCATTTGTGTTATGAGCCCCTTTGAGCGTCCTCGCCGCCCTGGGGCAATGTGTCGACCCACCGTGAGTGAATCGTCCTCAAGGAAGTGGCAGCTGCAGATCCTTGATAGAGCTGAAAATGGATGGAAGCATTCCCCATATCAGGCTGATCATAGTAATTACAATTTACCCTGTTGTGCGCTTTACTGAGAAACATATTATAGATACAGACACGAGTTACAGTTGGGTTGTACGGGAGTCCTCGGGCTCGGTGCCGCGATTGATATATCGAGAGGCCATAGCCGAACTGGAGAGACCGAGCTTGGTAAGAGTGATCGTAATTAATGTAGACGAGTGGAGTGATTTTTTTTGGATGGTTTTGACAATTGAGGGTATATAGATTGTTTGTTGGTGGCACCTTCCAGCATGAGGGCTGAGTATTGGTCCTTGCTTGATATATATATGTATATATGCGTTATTTATTGGCTAATAGACAGCGGTCGCCACGTTAACAGACATGTTCCTTATTCTCAGTACAAAAGAAAACACTGTTTCAGATTCTATCAGTTCAGACAGTTTCGGATATCTTCTGCCAGAGGCCTGGACCTGTTGTTTATATTCGGTTATGATGATTTGCTTTGCATACTCATTACCCAGAGTACCCTCTGTTGCCCGTGTGAGTATCTTTGTGCGCCACAGGCTATGAGCGAGTCGATCCCTCGTGATTCAGCCTCCTTAAAGTCATCAGCTCCTGTCAGCTCGAGCTGTCAGAGGTGCTCAATTCATTTTCTTTTGTTGTATAATCTAGTGAGTCAGGCCTATCCCCATTCATCTTATCAGTATTCTTAGAGTATGGGTGTGTATATATATCTCCTGTGGTTGGTTGTGCGACAAGTATTGAACGATAGATTAGTTGCTTGTTGGGTATTGATATTTTAACGTGTGGGAGCTATATTCAGATGGTAGTAGTGACCTTGCCATTCACGTAGATGTTCGGTATTCATTATATTGAATCAGAGATAACTGGGCGGCATGGTGTCGACACACCCTATATGATGATTACAGTTAGGCGTGTTACGTGCAGTGGCTATGGGCCCGATCGGCACCGGCCCGGCACCACCACGCCTCCCAGCCCGTTGATTTCATGAGTCTGAGATTAGAGCCAGCCAGACACCGATATTGGCAGAGCAGTGGTCTAGTAGTCCGGGTCCTAATAGGAGCTTACCGGTGCCTTGATCACTTCCACAAACCGAGAGCATGATGGTCCCTGGAATGCTGCAGACCCTTTGTCAGTAAATGAGCCTGATGGTCTGCATCAGAGGCGAGAATACACCAGAATATCATCAATAAATACTATCACAAACAGGTCTAGGTATGGTGTTTTGAAGGTTGCTGTTCATCAGGTCCATAAATACTGCTGGGGCATTCGTCAACCCAAAGGACATAACTAGGAATTCAAAGTGTCCATATCGGGTCTGAAGGCCGTTTTTGGAATGTCTCTTTCACGAACTCGAACCTGATGGTATCCAGACCGTAAGTCAATCTTGGAGAAATATTTGTCCCCCTGTAACTGATCAAACAAATCATCTATTCTGGGAAGCGGATGCACGTATTCTTTACGCTAACTTTATTCATGCATGATGAAATCTATACACATGCGGAGCGAAGCCATCCCTTCTTTCTGACAAAAGAACTGGCGCACCCCACGGTGAAACACTCAGCCTGATAAAGCCCTTATCTAACAAAATCCTTCAACTGGTCCTTTAATTCTCTAAGTTCAGCAGGAGCCGCCACGATACGGGCCTCGCCTGCCGAGGCCTGGCTGAGCTCGTGGCCTGGGATCCCTGTCTTTGGCTATCTTGGATACCTTGCCCCACTGGCCGGACAATCTCATCCGGTGCCCCTCTGCCCACCTTATATAACATCCTGAGGAGCCATATCTACAAGCTCCGATGTGAGGTCAGCTGCAAATAGGGCAGGGTGGGGGTGCTCAGCCATCTACTGCGCTCTACCCTCCTCTCTTTGGTGAATCCATCGTTAGAATTGCCACCGGACTCTGGCTTGCCCTCGATGAATAAATCTGCCCCTCTGCTGTTGTGGTGGAGGTGGGGGTCTAGGGGATCTGCCTGACAACCGGGCCTGGGTCCTCTCTGAACCTCCTACGTATCTCATGTCAGTCTATCCTGCAGTCTTGCTCTGATTTGTCTGTCTACTATCCTGTTGCCGCTGTCTAAGGCCCTCAATAAAATCTGGCAAGGCCTGCACCCGGAGCAATGTCCATATCTTCCCGCTCTTAGCTGTATGCATGCCTCAATGTATTACGGGTTCGGACCCATAATAAACCGGTGGACTCTGGTTGGCATGGTGTCCACAAAGCTGAGTATAGCGGGCTAAAGAAGAGTTCTGCCTTCCTTGTGATTCTCGTACGCTCCTCTCCCCCTGCTCTAAGTGCAGAACTGATCCATCCAGGCCTGCGGATCTCCGTGGCAAATAACGGTCAGGAAGGCCTCAGGAAAGCTAGACCGAATTCGGACAACATCTCTCCCTAGAACTTTCCTAACTCTCATACCATAGTACAACTATGTCTCGCAACCGAAATACTGCCATCTCAACTGATTCTATAGGTGTCACATGCATGACCGGAAGATTCTCTACGTCTAGAAAATCTGGGGTCCTGCACGTCAGAGCCACAGCTGAACTGCGGGGGGACCCCAGTGCCAGAAATTCCCTGTCCCTCGAACTGCCAGATCCACCTGATGACTCTACTGTTACAGGTGGCACTGACTGGCGCTGAGTGGCCATCAGTTGTTCCTAAATCACCCTAACAGCTACTCTTGCCCGAACTTCTAGTCGGATGAATTGTGGGGTGCAGGGGGCTATCGGAGGCGGTATCATTCGAATGGCTCTACAGTGAGATGGGGACTCTTGAGAGGCTGTGATGATTCCTCTCATCGCCCTCAGATCGGGCTGACTCTAGATAGAGTGAGGCATCCCTGCTGGTGCCTTCTCTTGCTGTTATCCAACCTTCTACAGTGGTAGGGTGTCATTTGCAGTGCCATTACTATCGTAGAAAAGAATATGATAAGTTTAAGAACCTTCAACCCTATCTTGTACTGTTTGTAAGCACATTGAATATGAAGAAAGAGTAACCATCCTATTATGCCTTGCAGCCTCCTGCCTATAGAATGTGGTGCACAACATCCATAGATAAGACTTTACTTAGCACGGCTTGCGGACTCACGGGACACGACTGCTTTCACGATACCAAGTTTGTCACGCCCCGCCTTAGGGGATATAGTGGAACACACAGTGCCTTACTAGGAAACTGCTAGACCCCTGAGTCTAAGCACATCTGGTGCCTGGCTGGCTCTAACTCAGATTCCATGGAATCAACAGGCTATATAGCAGTTGTAAATGCAGCCTCAGGCCGGCGGGCCTATAGCCATCGTCGCATGTGCTCCAGTAACGAGTCACATTTATATATATAGGGAAACCTATGTGGGCCCACAAGGCCACCATGCTGTCTTAGTTATCTCAACTCAATATAATGAATACTGAACATCTACCTGACCGGCAAGGTCACCACTACTATTTGAATACATTTACAGCCAACGTCAACAACACTAAACGACTAAACAAACGCCGCATTTGCTTACGACCAGCACAACTAACCACAGGGAGATATATATACACAATCTTTAAGCCTCTATGAATACTAATAAAGATGGTCGGGACAGGGCCCCAAACCTACCCGTACTATACAACAACGGAAATGAACTACACCTCGAGATATCGGGCTCAGGATGACGGGGGCGTGGCTCTATGAAGCTGGCTGGAATCATGAGGGACCGGCTCCTCGTCTTTGAGCCTGCAAGCAAATGTGCAGTGCCCCCGACGGGCGTCGATACCTGAGGTACCGGTATGCAAAGCAAACTGATCATAACGAATATATAATAACATAACTAGAAGCTACGAACAATAGAAGATATTTGAAACTGTCTGAACTGATAGAATCTGAACTAGGCTTTTCTGTACTGAGAATAAGGTGGGAGCATACTTGTCAACATGGAATCTATTTGTCTATTAGCTATTATTAACATATATATACATATATATAACAAGCAAGGACCAATACTAGCCCCCATAAGCCGGAAGGTGCCAGCCAACAAACAATCTATATACCTCTACCCGGGTTAAAACCATCCAAAAATAAATCACTCCACTCGTCTACTAACTACGAGCACCTCTACCATTTAGTTCTCCAGCTCGGACTATGGCCTCTTATATAAATAAGCGTATGCGAGCGGAGGACTCCTGTACTGTAATCTGTAAACTTTAACTGTGTCTGTATCTGTAATCTGTCCCCTGGGCGCAAGCGCACAACAGGGTAAACTGTACTGCTATGCTGATCAACCTGATATGGGGAATGCTCCATCCCATCTTCGTCCCTACTGCGGACGGCACGCCCGCTCCTTGGAGTGACGTATCCCCACCCTCACAGTGGGTCGACATAGTTACCAACCTAGGGGCGGCGAGGACGCTCAAAGGGTGCCCTCATACCACAAATAAGTCTCAACAAACAATAATCACACATAGCAAACATGTTTGAACTGAGAAATTCTATCTATGTTCGATTTCTCATTACGAACTCTTTTAAGTGTTATGCGATTACTCATACTGAACTGAGATATTTATCTGACTGTCTGGCTACGTCGTATCTGAGATATTATCTATTTGTCTATTTATACTATAACTGAGATGTTATCTGGTATCGATATTGCTTCGCTAACTTTCATTACGAATATATATATATATATATATATATATATATATATATCATAACATTATAAAACATGCTTGCTAAATTCAAAACACGCTTGCTAAACTCATAATGGACTCAATTCTCGGCTTCTGAATTCTTTCTTACTATACATCATGCTATCTATTGTCTTGGATTACTAACTTGCCGAATTAATTAGCTTTACATACCTTGGCGAAGTTTCCAACTAACTGGCGTAGTTCGGCCAGTACTTTTGCTATTTCTCCCAACTGCATTCATATATATATATATATCAATTAGAACTAAATACATTAATATTCTGGAAGAAAACATCAGTTTCGATATATATATAGCCCAAACTTTGGATTATCTAAATACGGAGTCAAACTCGCTATTTCGAAAGTCCGGAAGGGAGAAATACTCATTTGAGCTAGGAGTATATTGACGCAATTTGGAGCATTTCCACTTACTTTAGCTCGGTAGCACGATGATTTGCGGCCAGATTTCATGAAACTAAATCCGTAGGAATGCTCCTTGCTGTAATACCTCGGTATCTACAAGTTAATTCGGAGAGTTTGGACCGCGTTTGATGGCGTAATCAGCGGAAATTATCAAAACCTTAATTCCTCTTCCTCTCTGATTTTTTTTCTCTCTGTTTTTCGCTGGAAATTATATGAGAATTTTAACATTAAAAACGAAGTTGGGGGCTTATATAGTTGGGACCTATAAGTCGCATTCATGGAATGCGATTTGCCGATCGCATTCTGAATGCGGTTGCCGATCGCATTTTGCGCCGCGACACACCGACTTGGCGCTTGTCGATCTTTCCCCCGGGTACCTATATATGGCATTCTAAAACTCTTTTTCCTCGGGCCTTTTTCTAGCATGTATGGCATTCTAAAACTCTTAACCAACATGCGAATAGGCCATCTACATGTCAAGAATTTACGGGGTGTAACAGACCCGAATCTTTTGTTCGCCCGTGTAAATAATCAAACTCCAAGGGTTTTGTTTATACCACAGTTCTTTTCCAAGGAGCATTTTTCTTTTTCTTTTTCTTTATTGTCGAACCAGGTTGGCACTTCCAGATGATAGACTGTGAGGCGACTCTCTTAAGAAAAAATACCATGTCTTTCTTGAGTCTTCTGTGTAGCTTCTTTGAGAGGTACCACCAAAAAAATTTTGAGATGTGGCATGAAAATGAGAAATGAGAAATGGGCATTTGAAATGAGAAATGTAGTACTCTTTTATCATACATTGTAGATTCCTTGTTTGGCTTATGAATTCGCATGCTCTAATGTCTTGACTCAAAATCTTGTGATGATAATGACTTCTGTGGACTCTTAGGGTGTGATGCCTTGTGTGTAAGGATCTTTGTGAATCTCATGCATAGCTTCTTGTCTAGAACTTTCTCTAAGTGTGACTCAAGGTGAAATCCTAGATGTAGCTGCACTTAAAACATGATTTTAGGCTTTCATTTGACTAGTCACTCTACCCAAAATGACCTCTGAAAATGTCTTTCGTTGATAGCCAATGTTGAGCCTTTTGAACTGTTTATTCTTGGAAACCACATTACAAGCCAATGTCCCTTTTTGGTCCCCTTTCTTAGAACCCATCCTCCCTAATTTCTTGTGGTGAGCTAATGAGGAAAATGGGGGTTGAAAATCCAAAGGCATTGGCAGAGATAAGAAAATCAGTGAGTAAGAGGCAAAGAGCCTAAGTTTGGGGTTTTTTCAAAATAAGGGGATATATAAGAAGCCTAAATCTGAGGTAGCACCAAATTTTGAGAAAAAAGAATGAAATGATGATCTGAGGAACCTTAAGGTACAAAAAGAAAGAAAAGTGAAATGGTGTTACCTATTGATTAGACAAGGCTTAATGTGATAGTCAAAGGAGCTACGAGGAAGGTATTTGAACAATAAAAGAGGGAAATGGTTGCAAAAGGAGGAACAAGGTGGAGCGATATAAAAAGTTAGATGGAAAGGGTTAAAGTGTTCACATAAAGGTATTAGGGATGATCTAGTCACTAAAGCCAAATAATTGTCTTACCATTACCCCTGGCCTTCATCATGACCCGCAAGTTGTCATGCCCCACCTTGGGAGGCGTAACTAACACCTAATTCCATACTAGAACTTGGGCTAACCTAGCTGGGCACGTTCTTGCTAGCAACTCAAATCAAGAAGACAAATAGCTATATCTCGATTGTGAACACAGCCTTGGGCCGACTAGGCCATACAACACACCTGCATAAAAACAACTAACCCAGTAGTCACAACATTAAAAGGATCCTATGGGGGCTGACAAGACCACCATATTGTCTAAGTCATAACAAAAAGAAAGACAGACAGTTATATATATACTATCACCGACAAGGCTGCTAACCGATAGCTATGCTAGGCCTTACATGGCCAACACACAAAACATAGCATATATAGGCCCTACATGACCAACAACACACAACTAGCTAGGAACTGAAGACTGTGGTCCGAAAGCCTCTAAGAGTGATATATATTGGTCGGGACAGGGCCCCAACCTACCTAAAAATTATATAAAAAAAGACAGGAAAACCTCTACAATCTGATAACTCCGAATGAAATTAGCTAACCAATATGCTAACTCTAAATAGCTGCTAAAGGAGGTCTCGAAACCTTTCTATCTAAACTTGCAGGCAAGTATGTAGCGCCCCATGTGTGAGCATTAGTACAATATGTACCGAGTATGTAAGGAAATAATATTAACTGAATAGAAGATAATAAAGAACTAAAAGTAATCAGCGAAAAGGAGTAGAAGTTAACCTATGTGCTTTTATAACCGTAGTCTGCATCTAGCAGACAACTATACAAACAAGAGCGTAAGCTATATGGTTATACATTCATAAGCTATATCTAGCAAGAAAGTATGCAAACAAGAACCTAACCTAGTTCCCGTAAGCATAGAAGGTACAATCATCATAGAAATAACCTACATGGGCCCCCATAATCCCCGACAGGCGCCAATTAGTCTATATACCCCTATTGGTACCACTGAGGCCCTACAAGTAACTGCAACTGAACATACATGGTCTCTTGAGACTACACTAGAACCTTTCGGGCTCCTGTAACTGTATTTGAGCAATATGGGCTCCTGTAACTGAGTTCGGATGTTTCGGGCCCCTATGACTGCATTTTGAGCACACGAGACTCTAAGAAGGGTTAGTAATGCCTCTTCGGTGTAGAATAAGTCCATAAGTGAATAGACTTCAATATGGCCCCATAGGCTTCACTTTAGTCCTTACAGACAATATATGGCTCCATAAGTGGTTCAGTAGCTTCGTAAGCAATACAATATCGTAGTTCCGTAAGCAATCTATAGCTCCGTAAGCGTTAGCAACATCGTAGCTTCGTAAGCAGCGTATAGCTCCATAAGCAGTTCATACAACTAGCAACCTCTTAGCTATTCATGGAAAGAGGCAGCACGACACACGATCTACCCCAACCAGGGATACAACGCTACAAGCTACAAATCTAGTCACTCAAGAAGGTGTATCTAGCCCTATGGGTCTAACGCGACCGCTACTCGCCTCTAAAACAGTCTATATAGCTTCCAACAGGAACACCTTGTGTGCCTACACCTGACCAGAGGGTCCTGGCAGTGATTACAACCTCCGTCTGCTTAGACGGAAAAGGACGAGGCCTAGTTTACCAAAGTGATAGGCTAAAGGTCATGCTAGAACAATAATAACTCATAAGCGAATAGTAAGGTCGCAGGCGACCAACTATTTTAGTTCCTTCGCTTAGAACAACTATAGGACTGCACTAATCTGATATGCTCCCAAGCAATCCGCCAGGACTTCCCACAGGCAGCTTACTATAATTCTTAGCCTGAAGGTAATATTGTACTACTATGGTTTTAGTGCCTTTGACGTTAACTTGGTCTATCCAGATTACATATGTCATGCCCCATCTTGGGAGGCATGACTGGAACCTAATGCCATATTGGAATCAGGGCTGACCTAGCTGAGCATAGGCATATCTGGTGCCTACTAGCTACTCAAAATTAAGAAAATAAACTGCTATATCTCGGCTGTAAACACAGCCTCGAGCGGACAAGGCCACGAAACACTTGTAAAAGAAAAATGCTAACCCAACCAACATAACATTAATAGATATCCTATGCGGACCAACAAGACCACCATGCTCTCTAGTTGTAACGAAAAAAAGAATCAGTTATACTAGGCCCCACACAACCAACGCATAAAATAAGAACACATGGGCCCCACACGGTCCACAACAACCAACTAGCTGAATAATATCATCTGTAAGCCTCTAGGAGTGAAGATATTGGTCAGGACAGGGCCGTGACCTACCCAAATGCTGTACAATAAAAGATATATAAATCTCTACAACCTAGAAACTCCGAATGAAAGGAGCTGCCCAAACTTTTGACCATGAATAGCTGCTAGGAGGTCTTACAACCTGTCTATCTAAACTTGCAGGAAAATATACAGCGCCGCATAGTTGGGCGTCAGTACAATATGTACCGAATATGTAAGATAGTAATGAAAAGCTGAATAAACGATGATAAAGAACTAAAAGTGAATAGAAAGAAGGAGCAGAAAATAACCTGGAAACTTTCTTATTCATAACCTATATCCAGTAAATCACTACACTTATATGAGCTGAAACTATACAACTATACATTCATAGGCTATAGCTAGTAAGCAAGTATACAAACAAGAACCTAACCTGGCCCCAATAAGCTTGGAAGGTACAAGCAACATAGAAATAACCTAGCGGGCGCCCCATAAGACATGACAAGTACACTTCAATCTATATACCCCTATCCAGGTTTCTATGATTCTAATGGTGCTATAGCCAACCTACCTAGCTTCTAGGTCCGCATCTGAGCCTACTGGACTCTTGTAACTGTGTTTGAGCCTAGTGGGCTCTTGTAACTGCACCCTAGGCACATAAGCCTCGATGAGGGTCAATGATGCCGATACGACATAAAAGAGGTCCATGCGTGGATAGATGTAACTGTGGCCTAGGCCCGAATAAGGTCCCGTCGGACTTTATATAGATCCTTGGAGCAATCAATAGCCCCATAGGCTATAACATTATCATATAGCTCCTTTGAGTGATCAATAGCCCCGTAGGCGATGACATATTTAGCAACCTTGAAGTTGGTCAACAAAAGGCTATCCTAATACTGCACTCTGATCTCAAACTATCCACTCAAAAGGCATACCTGGCTCTTAAGGACAAACGAGATCGCTGGAGTGTGCCTACACTTGATTAGAGGGTCCAAGCAGTGCTCATAATCTGTAATGATCTAGACCGGATAGGGAGAGATCTGGAGTGGCCTAAACGATACTCTGAATGTCATGCTGGGACAACGATAGCTCATAAGTGAACTATGAGGTCGCAGATGACCAATTACTTAGTTCCTTTACTTAGAACAACTGTAGGGCTACTACTAATCAGACATGCTCATGAGCAGTCAACCCCTAACCTTTCACAGATAGCTTACTATAATTCTTAGACTGAAGGAAATACTGCACTAATAAGGTTCTAGTTCCTGAGACCTTAACTTTGTCTGTTCAGATTCCTTATATATTTGTTGGACATTCTTAACTTCGTAGGTAAGTCTATTTAGACTTAGCCACTCACGACAACCTGTACTTGAGTATCTTATAAGAATAAGATGGGGCATTGCCCCATATTCAACTACTAATAAGGTTCCCTCCGTAGGGTACCCATAGGTCTATTTGACTCATACAACTGCGATAACTTCCTGGGAAACCTGCATGACAAGCATTAAGTCGACTGAAACTAACCGTCACTTGTAGTAGCTAACTAGATGGTAGGGTGTCACTCATTTTCACCAGGGCAACCCTAGTGCTGCTGACTCTAGGGTAGGACCATCCTATTCAAATTCTAGCTCTGGAGGTGTGAAGGTACGCCAACGGCCTCTAGACGAGCTTTACTATCGATTTGAGCGTCAAATTGAAAGTTTTATTGCCCGTCTGTGCCCAATGCTATCCAGCTTACCAAATCAAGACCAATAGCTAACCCTAAGCTTCAAAGGCGTTGGCATGACAACAAAACATAAAAATCCTACTAACATACGCTTTCTCGATGAGGGATACTATAATCTATTCTCAATACATTTTCTTATAGCTAACCACAACAACTATAAGCATTATCTACAAGCAGTAGCTAATACAACACATGGGATCATGATTTGCATTCGAAAACATAGGTGGTATCATTATATGACGAGAATAACTTACCGAAGGAATAAGCCTTAACATACCAAGAATGCCGACTTTTATTCACTCAAACTGTTTCCAACCTGGAGCCAGTAATTCCATCCACTTGCAGCCTTTGGGCTGAGAGAATAAGGCTATTTCAATAGTAGAAGTCAGTAACTGACGGTATCTTTGATATTAATATTAACTATAATTCAACTTTGTTTAATTTGGCTGAAAACTCATAATTTCTCGAGAG
>JACEIK010008656.1:29527-46585 GCA_018107945.1 Datura stramonium | reverse complement strand
AGCTTGAAATGTCAGATATATTAAAATAAAACCTAAGTGTGCTATTTATACAAGTGGGAAATTTCCCGGAATAAACTGGCAACGTGGCACGGAGGGTATCCCGGAGCATCAGCTCCGTGCCACAGCCTTGACACAGACCTTCACTGGAACTTGGGGTGCCGGATAATTATCTTCAGCGTGGCATGGAGGGGATTGCGGAGCCTTAGCTCCGTGCCACGGAGGTAACGCGCACCTTTACTGGAATCCAGGTGAGCAGCTAAACCCTCCCACCGTGTCACTGAAGTGAACACGTAGCATGGGCTCCGTGACACGGTGCCATCGCGCACCTTCACTGGAATTCCACCCAAATTCCACTCTAGGCAGAATGCCTCCACGATGGTGGCGTGACACAGTCCTATCGCGGAGCATCAGTTTTTTTAGCATTTTCTTGCCAACTTCCTAGTTTTGCCTCCGAGTCCATTCCTCCACTTCACCAACTTGTAGATTAGTTCCCAAAATTCATTCTAACTGCAAAAAGAATAACTAATCATGTTGGTTAGTAGAAATACACATTTAAATAAAAACCACATGAGAATGTACACATAAAAGTAGATAAACAAGTCAAAATTAATAAATAAAGTATCACTTGGGCAGGCAATTATGCCAAAGATCATATATTCTTTGATTTAAGAATATATTTTGGATGTTATCAAAATGGCGCCGTTGCCGGGGACTGGTGTTTGATGATCTTGTGATTGATTGTTAAATTGAATTAGTATGCATCATAGTTACTTGATTTGATTTTTTTCCTTGTTGTTAGGAACTAACTACCTCATGATCCAGCACTCCCAAGAAAGAGATAGTTTAGTAGAGGGGAACATGGAACTTGATGAAGATAATCTGGTGATGCCAGAAGTTGTAGGTGCCATTCGCCTACCACCGACAGTAGGGAATGCGGTGTTCCATGTTACTAGCACCATGTTGCACTTATTGTAGATGAAAGGGCTTTTTGGTGGCAAGGCAAGCGAAGATGCAAATCGGCACTTGAGGATTTTCCTAGAAATTTGCTAGCCCTTCAACATCACAAACATTAGTCAAGAGTCAATCAGGCTGAGACTCTTCCCTTTATCATTGATAGGAGAAGCAACAATGTGGTTGGAGGAACTTCCTCGGGGGTGCATTACTTCGCTGCAAGAGTTGACCGAGGCTTTCCTAGATCGGTTTTTCCCTCCCTCAAAGATGTTATAACTGAGGGATGATATCACAAACTTTTGACAAGAAAAAGGAGAGCCTTTTCATGAGGCGTGGTTGAGGTTTAAGAAGAAGGTTGCTCTGTGCCCAAATCATGGATTACCAGACGGAGTGCTCCTCCAAATTTTCTATAGGGCATTGGATTCAATCAACAAATTCGTTGCTAGTAACTTAGTTGGGGGATCAATCATGGACAAAACTTATGGGTTAGCCAAAGCTCTCCTTGATCGAATGACAAAAACCAACAGGGCTTGGCACACAAGGGAGATGAGTGTGTCCACTCATGAGATCAGCTCAAGTGCATTGGCGGTGGAGTTGCGGAAAAGGGATGATGAGCGGGATAAGACTCTAGCCAAGATGATGACACAATTAGAATTGATGACCAAGCATGTGATAGGAGCAGATCCAAAGGTGGTGAATACTGTGGGAATGCAAGGTCCTGGACAATATGAAAGAGAGCCTTCACCACCAAGATATTATGAAGAGTTCCAATATATGGGTAACCAAATGGGAGGGCCTAGACCTAGCTTTCAAGGAGCAAACCAAGGCCCGTGGTGTCCAAGGGATGACAACCAAGGGTGTAGAAATCATGAACAACATTGATGGCCCGAACGGAATGAGAGGTGGAACAATAGAGAGCCAAAACAAGAAGGTGATCATTACCATCGAAGTACAAATCCATACATTCCACCTCCTAAGGTTGGAAATCCTCAGAACCAGCCAGGATTAAGTGATGCGGGTAGCTCCAAAATGGAAGACATGCTCTCAAGAGTTTTGAAGAAGGTGGAGTCGACCGAAAGTGGAGTGAAAGAATTAAGAGGGAAGGTGTCTAACCTCTCTCAAATAGTGTAGTCACACTCGGCATCCATCAAGCACTTGGAAGCTCAAATAAATCACCTATCAACCCAAATGAACCCACGAATGAAAGGAACATTACCTAGTGACACAATGCCTAATCCGAAAAAAGATGGTCAATGTATGGCTATTGTCACTAGAAATGGTAAGAGGATTGGAGATGTACTAGGAAAGCCTAGTGAGGTGGAGAACCCAAAGTGGTTGACAAAGATGAGGGTGATAAAATGTCAATAATTCCAAAAAATGAAGAAAAGGATGAAGAAGAAACATAGAAAAATGATGATGAGACCCACATTCAAGTGGATGATGAAGAAGCGGGGCATGAAGGCCCCGGTTGATGATAGTGTTGAAGTAAGACTCACACCACCATATCCACAATGTCTTACTAAGAAAAAGAAGGAAGATCAATTTAAAAAGTTTGTGAACATGTTTAGAAAGTTGTCCATAAACATACCATTAGTGAACGCTTTGATCCAAATGCCTGGGTATGCCAAGTTTATGAAAGATTTGTTAAAAAAGAAGAAGGTGGTTGATGCTGGAAATGAAGAGAAAATGCACCATTGTAGTGTAGTCATGATGAGCAACCTTTCCCCAAAAAGGGAAGACCTTGGAGCTTCTAAAATTCCATGCACGATTGGGATTTGTGTGTTTAAGAAGGCTCTATGTGATTCGGTGCAAGTATAAATATGATACCCCTGATCATTTTCAAGAAATTAGGCCTCGGAAGCATGAAACCAACATCGATGCGGCTACTAATGGTAGATAGGTAAATTACAAGACCTGTGGAGGTGCTAGAAGATGTGCTGATGTGAGTTGACTAGTTTATTCTCCCGGCTGATTTGTTATTCTGGATTGTGACATGGATGTGGACGTTCCCATTTTTTTGGGAATATCTTTGTTGGCTACCGGGAGAGCAGTGGTAGATGTGTAGCTGGAAGAGTTAAAATTTTTGGTTCGTGGTGAGGAAGTCACCTTCAAGGTATGCTCGTCAGCCAGAACTCCATCTGAATGCAAGGTGATTAGAGTATTGCAAAATGATGATGAGGATAAGGGAGTGAAGATGAGCGAGATGAAAGCGAATGATGACCCACCAAAAATGGAGAATTGAAAGAAAAAGGACTACGTCATGCCACGACGATAAATAAGGTGCTTCCTAGGAGGCAACCCAAGTTTTTATTAAATTATTTTAGTTTTTGTTGTTTTTTTTTATGTAGGACTTGAGAAATGAGAAGCAAAGTGAAATGAAAATCATGAGGGGAGCATCGGTGAGAGACCGACAAGCCGCTGATCCTGCAATGTGGCTCGCCGAAGATAAGGGATCCCAAAGAAGAAAGCTGAGTATTGAACTGAAGCATCGGTGGGACACCGGCGAACCACCGAATCCGATTCATTGGTTTCCAGTGTATCACCGATCTGAAGCAGAACACCTGAAGCGAGGCTCAAATTCCGCGGATGACCGTCGGGCCACAATGTTAATTCGTGGACTGCCGGTACATCATTGGATGGAACCAGATAACTGGGTATAAATTAAGTTCAAATGCAAGGTAGCGGAGAGCCACCGAATTGGACCAGCGAATCACCGGTTCATCACCGGTCGGGCTCGTCCTGAAGTAAAATGAGGAATTTAAAATGACTGGCCTACAAAATCCCCAAATACTTTCCCAACCGCCCTAATTATGCAAATATTCCATAATCTCCATTTCCCCAACATTTTTCTTTCCATTTTGTCTCTCCATTACCGAATTTTCCCTATTCCCCACATATTCTCATTTCCACCTCTCCATTTTTCCACCTTTTCACCTTTCCACTCCCCACCAACTCACCCACATTAAACTTCCCATCTTCCCCTAAACCTATGACATTCCCACCTTTTTCCTATAATACCCATCCATATTTCACCATCAAAATCACTCTACTCTCAATATCTACTCTATACTCACTTGAAGGTGCTCTTGCAAATCTTAAGCTAGTTCTCTTTGTTAAGGCTAGAAGAGTGTGCAAATAGTCTCCCAATTCGGTAACATCTCTTTGACCCTATTTTAATTTAAATGTGCTTCCATGATTCTATAGTTGTACTATTTCCCATGCTTCCTTTGTTGAAATTCTGAATGTGTGATGCTTGTGATTGAAGTGGGTATGTGCTTTTATGTTGAGATTATGACGTGGGTGAAGTCTGAGTAACCCATTGTCACTAGGCATCATGTTTTGCCCAATGATAGACCGGGTGACACCAATCTAAGGGCTTATACGTCATGAATAGGTGTAATAATGGAGTATAATTGTTGGGATTTTGATTTTGGTGAAAATGTGTTAATGGGTGTTTGTATGAAATAGGGTTAGAATTAGGGGCAGGCAAGTCGACCATATGTTGGTCCTATTCGGTGAAACGTCGCTCGAGGCGCCGCTTCACTCTGAAGTTGGTCTTGACTACTGAGCGAATTCAGCGCTACGTCGGCGGCTTGCGAAATGTGACCGGTGAAATGCCACTGGAACCACCGATTATGCCCAGTTATTCCCTAGTGCTCTGTTAGACACTGACGTCTAGTCGGTGATTCGCGAATTGCCTTCAGCGAACCATCGATTGTTTGCCGATACCATTTTTTTCAAAATTGATTGTTCATCACTTGCTTATCAATTCTTCTTTATTTTAGTTTCTTTTACACTGATTTTTATTTCAATATCTTGCCACTAATATACTTTTTGCAGACACACAAATCATGTCATCATCTAGGTCATCCGACAAAGGAAAGGCCCCTGCTGTATCTGCTAGTAAGGGTAAAGGAAAAGCAAAGGCTTCTCCCCCATGGGCTAACACTAAGGAGGCTATAATTGTATGTGTTCCTAACATGAAGGAGCACTACATCATCTACCAAGGACGCTCTATTATGGTAGAGAAGAGATTCGACTTGGCTGGGTTGAAGAGGGACTTCCCAAATATAACAGAGTAGTTCACCCACTAGAAATGGCATGCATTTTCCAACCCTTTTCTGCCATACTACCCCAGCCTTGTCACAGAGTTTTATGCCTCCTAATAGGCCTATCAAGATAGCATGCAACATCGGGGAAAGGTGGATAAATTTCCCTGCCTTCCTTCAATGATGATTCGTGGGGTAGAAGTGGATATCACCCCGACTGCCATCAATTATTTATTTTGGGAAGACACGATAGACTCTGCCACAGAATACATAGAATGGGGGGTTGTAAGAAAGATCAATATAGGTGGGTGGCTGGAATTATTGCTGCGGATACTCCCTTATGGGCCTCCAAGGGTAGAAAAATCTCTCGCAACGATTTAAAATTTGAGGCCAAGATATGGTTGGATTTCATTTGCTCTCGCATCATCCCATCGAAGAATGAGCAGCGGGTGACAATGGAAGCAGCTATCTCGATTGCTTGCATTATGTCTGGGGTCCCCATCAACTTTGGTGAAATTGTTGCACAACAAATGAAGAAGAAGGTACAGCAGTCCAGCACTTCCATGCCATATGCTATGTTGATCTCGCATCTTTGTGCGGCAGCCGGAGTGCCTCTATTTCCGAATGAGACTCCTTCCTCTACTTTAGGAGTAATCACTATTGACAGGAAGAGAGATGCAAAGGCACCGACAGTGAAATAGAAGCGCCTGCAATCCTTCGGCGTACAAGAGAAAGACCTCTCCCACGGGTCAGCCCAATCTCCCACCTTCCCAGAAGTCAATGTGCCCCAGCCTGTATTGTCGGTCGAAGCATCGGGTGACATGCCCCAGCCCAAAGCATCGCCACCTCCTTAGTCTTCTCAATCCAGTGGTCGCCATCGCCTTGTAGAGATGGCCAACTCACATGAGAGCCAGCTTTAACGCTTGGCCAAGAGTCTCCCGGCCTTAATTTCCAAAACTATCAAGAAGGAGTTCAAGTCGCTCTACGAGAATGTCGCCACTTTGTGAAAGCGGGTGGATGCTACAAAAGGGGCTATAACGTCCCTCCGAACTGAGGTGCAAGAATGGAAAAGTCGCACTTCGATTGAAGTGCCCGACATGAGTGCTTTAGATGCTGCTATGGCTGCTCCATCCTCAGATCGGGGGCCTATTGATGACTTGCTTGAGGGGTTGGGGGATGGCTTTGCTGGGCTTGGTGATGCCAGTGGAGATGATGGTGGTGATGAGGCTGATGATGACGACGAGTGACTCGGTAGGGAGTTTTTTGTCTCTTCTCCTGTTGATTCTTTTTGCATAATACATTGGGGACAATGTATGATCTTAAGTGGGGGAGGGATGAGCGATGTTGATGTGGGGTATTTGTGTTTTAAGTTGTTTTGTTTCTTAAGCTTGAGTAAGTAAAGCCTTTGTTGGGCTATTTTGTTTAATGATTGCCCTTGCCAGGCGTGTTTTGTTTTGAATGAATGATAATTGATTTGTGTTTTTGTGAGTAGTAATTAGTGACTCATTGGGGTCTTCGGTTTTAAACATTGTATTGTTTTAAAAAAGAAGAAGAAAAGAAGTTTCGAATGAGATGATCCCAAATTTCTTTTTCGCCATCATAAAAAGAGTAGTGTAGAAATTAAAACTCGAGGGTTTTCTTTATACCATGGTTCTTCCCCAAGGAGAATTCTTTTATTTCAGCTAATTTAGTTATCGAACCGGGTTGGCTTTTTCTGATGATGGATTGAGTGGAGACATTCTTAAGGGAAATTCCATGTTACTTTGAGTTTGTTGTGAAGTTGTTTTAAGAGGCATCAACTAAATTTTTTCTATTTTTCTTGTGATTGGAATGAAAAATGGAAAACAAGGTCATGAAAATGAAGAGAATGAGCAAGAATTGGCACCGTAGCATAGTAATCTTGGTCGTACGTTGTAAAATTCCCTGCTTGACTTATGATGTTTGCATGCATGATGTTCTAATGTGATGTGTTGTTTTGGAAAATGACTCTTGTAGACCCTTTAAGGGTGATGCTTTGTGTGGCAAGGATATTTTTGTTAATCTTGTGCATTACATCTTGTCTAGAACTTGCCCTAAATGTGATTCAAGGTGAAATCCTAGATGTAGTTGCACCAAGGAAATGAGTTTAGGCCTTCAGTTGTCTAGCCACTTCAATCATAAGCCCTCCATGATCATTAATCCTTGTGAGCCAATTTTTAAAGCTTTCCCTTGGCAACCACATTACAAGCCTTAAGACCATTCTTAAGACCTCTTTTGGCCCCATTCTCCCTAAATGCTGATTAAAAAACAAATGTTGAAGCAAGGCTCAAGGCCTAAGAAAAAGGGAATGAGAAAAGAAAATGTGAAAAATAAGGCAAGAGCCTAAGTTTGGGGGTATGCAAAACAAAAAGTGAAGACAAGAATCATAGTGAAAAGGGAACATCACCTTTAATCAAACTACAAAAAAATGATTTCAAAAAGAAAAAGACTATTGGTGTGAAGTGGTGTTCCCTCTTGAGGTAAAAAGGAAAGTGGTAGAAGATAAAGAGGGGTTATAAAGGGGATTATTAAAGAAATAAAAGGAATCGACAAGAAAATAAAGAAAAAGGAGGTTGAGGGAGCGAAAGTGTTGTAAGGCATGGTACGAAAAGCATTAGGGAGGATGTAGTCACTACATCCAAATGTTCATCCTACCCTGACCTTAAGCCTATATCACAACCCATAAGTCCTAAATGATTCTAGGTGCAGCTACTCTACATTAGTGGCGAATTACATGAAGGAAAAGTCTATGGGTCAAGTGTATGCATGAAGATATCTTTTGGGAGAGGGAGTGTGAGTGTCTCTTCCAATTGATCCCCGGTATGCATTCAAATCATGAAAAAGTGAAGAGAATAGGGATCCTTATATTTTGTGAGTGGAATCATTCATTTTAGGGATGCAAGAGCATTTAGAGTTCATATGGGCATAGAATAAGGAGTGCAAACTCTGAGGCAAGCTTTGAATTTTCAGTGATTACAACTTGAGATGCTACATGTGTTGTTTGGTTGAGAATTTCCCTTGTGTGGTTAATGATTCCTTTCAAAAAGTTTTACTTGATATAATGTTTTTGCCTTCTTGAAACATCTTCAGTGTTTTGGTCTTTTGGGGTATTTCTTTCTCTTTTCGGTGCGCATTATGAGCATTTTTGGGTTGTCATAGTCCAGGTGATCAGAAAAGTTTAATTATGAAGAAATGTGACCTCTTCCTCCATAGTTGAAGTATTGCATTACTTGAGGAAAAGCAATGATTCAAGTTTTGGGGTTTGATGAGTTGGTAATTTACCAACTCATTAGACTCTAAAGTTTGAGTTTTTGCTCATTTCTCGAGTTGATTATCTGAGTGACTAAACTAAGCTAAACTGAATTGTACTTACAAATGGGAGAGTAACCGATATATAACCACGTGAGCTTTATGTGGAGTATGATGTATACACCCTATCGGTGAGAGCTCACCGTACCTTGCCAGGGTATATTGGCTGAGCTGGGTGATCACAATTCTGAGGCCCATTTGGGCTAATGACCTATGGTGGAAATGTAGTTCTGTGAACCTGGGTGCACTGGAACCTCAGTCTGCTCGGTGCTAAGTCCTACTCCCACTGGATAGTCCTAGCTTGACTACTAAACTGATAGCTCGAACTTGATGCCCTAGAAAAAGTTAGGAATACTTATCTGGAAGTAACCTGAGAGTCTGTAGGACCAGATAACTAGAAGCTAGTGCTCTTAGACTGGCCATAGCTACTTATCTGTAAGCATCGTAACCATCTAAAGAACAAACTGATAACTTGAACTAAGGAGTATTATTGAAATCCTTAAGAACTGACTATCGTCAAATCGATCAGCTAACTTACTAAAAGATACTGAAAAGGGCGAGTTACTAACTGAGACTGAACTAGCATTCAAACTGAATGTGAACTCGCATAATGGTAATAACATATAAATTCAAGAACTAACAGACTCAAGCAACATTTTTTTCAAGGCAATTATACAAGACCCAATTTACTGTATTCATAGGACTAGGGCTAACAGTATTTGATGACGAGAATAAAAACCTGCTTAACAATTAGTGAAAACTTTACAAGAATTCATAAAAACTATAATCCACAAGAAATATTCATATTCTGACTGAAAGTTAACCCTATATTTGATCTTCAAGGCTAGAACTGATAAGGAATTACAAAAGGGTTTTGGGCACAAGGGAAGAGAAATTCCCTCGTTGAATTCCCACATTCCTGGAGTAAAATCCTTTAAAGAAATCTAGAGAAGTCTAAAGAAAACTGGAATCCCTAGCTTAACTCTTCGATGTCTGCCTGGAACTTCTACGTTTTGAAAATCGTGTGTTCAGAGGAATGAGAGGGATTAAGTCGATCACCCCCTTTAATACCTTCCTAAATGTTCCCAAAACAATGTAGTTTAGGGATTAGAAAGGTGGGAAGTTATAAAAATGCCCCTGAGAGAAAGTCTAAAAAAATACCCGTCTGGATCCAACGGGTAACAGAATGAGTTGTTGGTTAACGTCATGACTCACTGGGACCGGTCGTTGGTCCTGGACCTGAATTTTATGCTCACTAGAAATTGGCAATGGGAGGGGACAATGACTCGTTGGATAAACCAATGGTCATTGGTTCCTCACGTGGCTACTGGAGGAGTTTGGAACAAACTGGAACCACTACTAACGGATGACCCAATGACTCATTTGTTTAACCAATGGGTCATTTTAACTGCTTGTTGCCCCCATTGTTCTAACCTGAAGGATTCCTGGATGTGGCCAGAGGTGGAAAAATGACTCGTTAGAGGTGACAACATGTCGTGGGTTCCACTCATTGCTTCTGGGGGATGTCTGGTTGGTTTCAGTACTTGGGATGCAATGAGTGATAAAATGACTTATTACTCCTCACAACAGGTCATTCCATGTCTTGTTTGTTCCCGAAAGGTAACCAGCAGGATGACAATAACCTTAGACAATAGGTCATTACTTCTGACAACAACTCATTGTCTTAATCGTTCTATGACAAAATTTTCTGCTTTTTCCTGCTGAGTTTGAGTTTTGTCTAGGAATGTTTTGGGGTGTTACAACTGCACTATTCAGTGAAGAGTACTTGGGGCGCAAGAGATCTATGAGCAAGGTCTCTCTCTCACTACTAAGAACTACCCTAGGCGGAGTATTCAAGAAGAAACGTGGATCTTCATAAATGCACTAAATAAGGTGGAGGATATGAAGTTGATATTCGACGTCTATAGATTTGAGTGGATAGCTAGAACATTGGATCGATACACTACAGAGATAGTCTGGGAGTTTTACGCCAACTACTTGGCTACCATGGAGCAGAAAGAAAAGGATGGGCAGAAGTTGAAAGATCAACCCAAGTTGGAGAGCATAATGGTGTGAGGCCCCACTGTTGACATATCCAAGAGTACTATTACTCGGGTATTATATTCCCCTCAGTTTATACCACTACATACTACACATGACTTTGACTACCGGGTTGATGCCATGAAGAAGATTAAGCAGCTAGGTATTGAGGAGAGGAAGAATACATTGCTAAGGATAAGGAGGATGCAGAATGGGTGACTAGTGGAAAGCAAGTCACCAAAAATTCACTGAATTTCATAGCAACGGCCTGCTGGGCGCTAGTTCACCACAGGTTGGCACTGACGGTAAATGAAAAAACTCTCAATGAAGATAGAGTAGCATTAGTGGCGTGTATCATGTCAAGATATGCCATCAACATTCTGAGGGTCATTGTAGAGGAGATACAACATCGGGCTATGAGATAGAGAATTACTATCCCATTCTCGAGTTTTGTGTTAAGATTATGTATGGAGGCAGGTCTTAAGGTGATTCCTGATGAAGAGAGATTGATTGGAGGGCAGAGGACAGTGGACATAGGATTGATCCGAGATGAAATGAACCCAGTGAGCTGAGCAAGACTTCCTACCGCAGTCCCGGTACAAAGGGCAGTTGGAGGCGAGTAGGTTAATGCCCCCACCTCATAGGTGCAGGACAAGACATCGGCTATAGAGGCCGGTCATTCGGAGGCAGCTCTCAGCACCTCCACTGCACCACCTATGTGCCTTTCGAGCCAGACCCCAGCAGGATATATGCTAGTGCCTCAGGACTTTCTGAAAAATATGGCAAAGGGATTGACTGTGACTGAAAGAAAGGTGCATTGTATGATGGAGAATTTGAAGCCTTGGGTGAAAACTGAGATTAAGGTAGCTGCACGGGTCTTATATGCTCGACTCCCAGCTTTGAGCGCCACTTCAATAAATGCATGGTAGAGAAGACTGACACAGGTAGTCTCTGTGAGGAGTTGGGGGCTCTTCAGATCCAAGTGACTGAGTTGTCATCTCGACATGCGGCAATTCTAGCTTCCCCCACTCTTCCTGACCTCGATATTCAGATGAACGATGAGCTTGACTTTACGGCATATTGGGAGCCGACTAGAGTTGAGGGAAGAAAAGAAAAGAAGAGGGTCTCGGAGGATATTGGAGATGATACCCTAAAGAATAATAAAAAAAGGAAAAGAAAGAACACAAACAGGAAATATTGGAGAGTCAACAAATTCACGATGAGCATAGGTCGGAGATTCTTGAGAGAGATAGAGGAGTGGGTAGCTCCACCACTGTGCATATTGAGCATGCAGGTGGCAAGGACCCTTTAGGTGAGCCACATTCAGCCTCAGTTGTTACCGAGGTTGCAGAGGCGACCACTACTACTGGGGGGTGACCATTTCCCCCGTAGAGGTACCATTAAGTGCGCCGGCCACCGCTAGCGCCAAAATTGCAGCAGAGGTACCACCTCTGTGGGATAGGAGCGATTAGTGTGCCACAAGTATGTCTCTTTCCCTTGTGCTTTTAGTTCTATTCTTCGAGGATGAAGCATGATTTTGAAAAGGGGAAGGGGTATACTTATATCTTTTGGGATTTTTAATTTGTTTGAGGGTTTTTCTTGTCATATTTCTTTTCCCTTGTGCATTCTATCTAGTAGAACTGGCAGATTTATAATGTTTTTATTTAATTATAAAGTAGCTTAGGATTACTCAGCCAATAAAATGCACTAGTTTTGAAGTTTTGAAAAAATGACCCTGTTTAAATTTTTTTAGATGTTAGCTGTACTTGTTGATTGCAAGGCATGATTTATGCGGATCTTTTTGTGTCATTTAATGTAGTAGCATGAGTAGTTATAGTTAGCCATGTATGAACTGGATTGGTAGAATGAATTTAAAACATGTACCATGAGTGAGTGAGGTTATATACTAGTTCAATACTGCATTTAGGATCTAGAACTTTCCCATTTGGTCTTTACATAGGCTTTAGGATAGTTTGTTAGGAGGTGATCATAGGCTTTTATTGATTGAATACTCACTTTAACCTAAAATACCCTACCAAATGATGATGAATCCCTTGATCCCAATTTTGATCCTTAAATTGACCATTTTTCTTTGATTAACCGATTAACTTCACCCATTATTTAGAATGAACTTGCTTTGGCTATGGTCTCTTATTGGAATTGTGAACCTCAACCTAGGAAAAATGCCTAAGTTAAGTGTGTCTAGAGTAGGGGTGCATAGATCATGGGGAGGTGAAAAAGAGAAAGAAAGGAAAAAGGGTTAAAAATGAGGCATGGTGTGACAAGAATAGAAAAAAGAGCTGAAAAAGAAAAACTGAAAAGAAAATACAAAAGAAAAAAAAGGAATGAAAAAGTTGAAAACACACCACACCCACACACATGGTAAAAATGGAGGAAAGGGAGGAAAAAGTTGAAAAAGTGAAAAATAGGGTAAAAAGGTGTAAAGTGGAGCCACAAGTATGTAGTGCCAAGGAGGGTTTAGTCATTAAAATTACATATTTACCATACCCAGCCCCAAGCCTGCATTACAAGCCGAATAAAGTCTTATAGTGATCTTAGCCTGACTGTCCAAAAAACCAAAGTAGAGAAAATAAGGGCAAATCTATAGTATCCGATGTGTAGTATTTGGAACTTTCTTGTGATAGTGAGAGTCTTACTTTTTTAGTCCCAAGTTTCATATTTTCATATATCTTTGAGTTGGGGACTTCTTTTTTATGAGTCTATATGGTATGTGTTATATTCTGCCAGTCATCTGTGAAAACCATTGGTAATAACTTGGTTCTCTGCTAAAACTAGATGACATATCTTGATCCTTGTTTATCATGGTTTGTGGTCACTTGATGTGCATAGCTGATTTGGTATACATGGAGAAGGGTCAAAAGTTTTTTATGTTCATAGTGAAAGTTTTGATTGGTGTTAGTTGTAGTATCCTAGGTTAATTTTTTAGTTAAGCGTCATTTTTAGTTTTATTATTTTCTTTGCCCGAGGACATGCAAAAGTCTTAAGTTGAGGGTGTTGATATGTTGTGAGTTTACAACACTTTTGACGTTTAAAACTTGAAAAATAGCTTAGACTTAGGTGTGTTTATATGGATATGAGGTGCTTTTACTTTATTTTCAGGGAAAATAGGTGTTGGATTGAAAATGTGCAAAAGTTGTAGAAAAGTGCAGAAAAGAGGCCAGGTACTGATCTCAGTACGAGCTGTACCAGTATTGTACGAGATGTACTAAGACTCATGGAAAAGCCCAGAAGATTGGTACAAGGAAAAGGAAAAGCACGACTCTCAGTATGAGTCGTCCCATCTTGCTACGAGTTGTAAATTTATTCGTTGAATACTTCAGAGAAAATTGCATAGTTGAAATCTCCTGATATGGGTAGCATTATAGATCATAACTTCTACCTACGACCTGTACCAGGAGCCATGGTAAATTTTAGTGATTTTTGGTACTTGGCAGATCTCATGTTACGACAAGCTGTTACGAGTCGTAGGAGCAAGGTACATGGCATACCAAAACATTTGTGGAAATCTACAAAAGATGCCAGAGTTCTCAGAGCCAAACGATGACTTGATTGTATGACTCGTAGAATCTTGTTACGAGTCATACTAGAGGCCAACACATAGAAAATCTATAGAAGCCAAGGGATGTACGAGAAGAGGCACGACCCCTACAATCCTGTTACGGGTCGTATAAGGAGTCGTATGAAGTGTCAGTGCCAAATTTGGTTATTTCCCTATTAACTTATGAAAATAATTTTATTATCTATATAAATACTTTTTAGGTTTCTTTTAGTTCAAATTTTATCAGAAGACATTCAGAAAGAGTGAGAATTGGTTCATTATCAAGTTGTAATTAGTTTTTGACAATATTGGAGAGCAATTCTTGAGATCATAACTTGGATTTTCTCAATTGTTCTTGAATTTGTTCGACATCTTTTCTTGCAATATTCAAAGCAGGTTTTCTTTCAATCATTGTTGTAAGTATTTAATTATGTGTTTGTCTATGAATACTAATCATAATCTTACAATCATGAGAGGCTAAAACCTCCATAACTAGGGTTGTGGGAACTACGGTGGATTAACGAACTAGGGTTACACAAAGTGATTCAAAACAAATGCTAAACGTTTGTATTGTATACTCTTCATCTTTAATATTTCTTAATGAAGCACAATATTAGGACTTGCCTGAATTCTTTACTTGCTTGAACCTAGAGAAGTAGAGATTAGGAAAAGAGAATTATAACAAAGCCTTAATTTTTATGATGATTGTATAACTTGAGCTGCAGTCACAAGATAGTTAAATTGGAACAAATTGATAATAATTCAATTGAAATCGCTCGTGAGACCTACCTCGGTGATTGAGTATAGTCATCCAATAGGGACGAACCAGTTGTTTGGATGAACCCTAGTTATTAGTTTCACAAGTAAGCACTGGGATAGATCACGAGTGTAAACCCAAAGTAGTTATGAACCCATGGGGAACATTTACCCTAGTTAATTTCATATCTTGATAAAAAACAACTGATTTTCACTCTTGTTTTACAATTATTTTTCTATAAACCCCCTAATTTGGAGATAACATACCTAAAATCTTAAATATCAACATTAGTCTACTTCTTACATATTCCTTGTGGGTTTAACCCCTACCTCTATTGGGTTCTTTACTGACAACGTCTGCTTCATACTTTTTTAGGAGTGTGAGTTTGAGCGTATTCTCTGGTAACGACGTCAAAATTTGATCACCAATTGAAGTATAAAGCGGTCGTTGTCAAATACAGTAACCCAACCAGATTAAAGTCTATCCCACATGGAATAGGGAAGAAATAATATGTTTACAATGATTAAATTAACATGTAGTCAATATTTCGAGAGGTGGGGTTTGCAAATAAAAATAAGAAAATAATTCTAATAATGATTGAGTAGTTTATCAAATTATTGAGACATGACTAGGATTGTGTTTCCCATGATTTCATAACGTAGTAGGCTATTTTATTAGTGATCAGACCTAGTGAATTTTGTGTAAGACTAATGATTAAGTTCATTTAATGTCTCTCAACCTACATAGATGAATTTCACCTAAATCCTTTCAGACTTGAGGTGTGTATATTTTTCCCTCGCCATAGGTCTTGGTTCAACTATCCTTAGGTAGAGCTCCAGTTAATTAACGAGAGTTGGTAGCCTCAAATTACTAATATTATTCTCTTTTCCTAACTTCAACCTCCTTGGTTGGGAAAGTTGAAGATACATGCACTTAATTATTAAAACGAAGAGAATAATAGTCCACTTAATTCACCATTCAAGAACCACTATTTTATTTTGCCTACTTTCGTGAATCCATCACGGTTCCCACAACCCTAACTTAAGAGATTTAGCTGCTCATGTTTATGAGAATAAAAATAAAAGATATAGAAGAAATTATAATGAAATACTTATGATAATATAAAATTGTTTAACAAAATCTCCAAGGCTAAAAAAATCACAAGAACTTGATGAATTCTCCAACAAATATTCGGCTATGTTATTACATAAATTAATTGTGGGATAATAATTGGACTCTCTAAATCAACCAGCAGGCGGTAGCACATGTCCCTCAGAACTAGAAAGGGGCGGCAACAAGGGTTAGAGATCTTATAAGGATGAACCCTTTGGAGTTTCTTAGGTCAAATATGGATGAGGATCCACATGACTTCATCGAAGAGGTTCTAAAGATCACCCAGGTCACGGGGGTGACTGGAGAGGAGTGCGCCGATCTAGCCTCATATCAGTTGAAGGGGGTTGCTTACATTTGGTTTAAATAGTTGAAGGATAGTGGGGCAGTGGGAGAAGGCCGTATTGGTTGGAATGAGTTTCATGTCGCATTTCTGGAGCGGTTCTTCCCTTGTGAGATGATGGAGATTAAAGCTGTCACGCCCCGCCTTGGGAGGCATGCCTGGCACCTGGTGCCCTACTAGGACCTGGACTGCTGGACTAGCTGAGCCTAAGCACTTCTTGTGCCAGGCTGGCTCTAACTCTGTATTCAAGAAAACGACAGGCTATATAACGGCTTCAAATACAGCCTCCGGCCGACTAGGCCTATAGCCACCTGTAAGAAAACAATAGCTACCCAGAACAATAGTAGTATAAAGGAACCTATGCAGGCCGACAAGGCCATCGTGCTGTCTAGTTATTTCTGAATCAAGAAAACAAGTGCTAAATTGCTACTTGACCAACAAGATCACCACTACCAACTGAATAAGGCCCCACACGGCCATCATAAACAAACTAAAACATAGACACAGCCTGACACGACCGGTAAAACTAACCACAGGGAATATACAATCTGCAAGTCTTTAAGAATACTGATAAGATAGTCGGGACAGGGCTCCGACCTACGCGTATTGTACAAAAAAAGAAAAGGAATAAACCTCTAGCTGTCTAGCTTCAGATGAAAGGAGCTGATGACTCTGTGTACTGGCTGGAATTACGAGGGATCGGCTCCTCGTCTATGAGTACCTATAGGCAAGTAATGCAGCGCCCCCAAACAGGCGTCAGTACCACTGGTACCGAGAATGCAAAGAAAAACCAAACATATCTGAAGATAAGCAGTAATACTGATAGCTACTGAAATGACAGAGGATAGCTAAAACTGTCTGGAATAGCAAAATCTGTGCTGAGCTTAACTGTACTGGAAAGAAGATAAGAATCATACCTGTC
>JACEIK010008655.1:36953-52775 GCA_018107945.1 Datura stramonium | reverse complement strand
TTAACGTTCAGAATAGAAATATATTTGTAATGTCATATTTGGTCATCTATGGAATTTAGTTTGGTTTATGAGAATATGAGTTGTTGCATCACAGAAATGTTTAATGCAAATCTCATAATTCTTTAATTGGTGAGGAGTTTGAAAGACCCAATCCATTGTTAATAATTCCTGACTAACAACCGAAGAGAATTGTTGACTGAAATTTAATCAATAAATTACATATCTGCAGGTTTTTCCTTAATCTCAGCTTGTTCGTGTTGTTGTTCAGATTATAATTCATAATTTTCACTTAAGGTTACATTAACTAATATTCTTGAAAAATCACCATTTGTTTTTCTTTTCTACTTGTATAAAGAAGTGTGTACACTAAACACTTAGAGAAAAATTACTCCTTCATTATAGTCCCTGTGGGTTCGATACCTGACTTTAAATAAAGCCACTTTATTACTTGTACGACCACGTGCACTTGCATGCGATTGGGAGTGAACAATACCATCAACATATGTACCAGCAAATGCTTCCGCTTCCCTGGGGTGCCAGGCCCTGTAAGTTTTAGTCACTCTGTTAAGAATAGTGGCAGTTTTTTCCCATGTGTGACTCATCAGTGCTCCTCCCGACACAGTATCCGCTACAACTTTATTGCTATTATTCAATGACCTGTAAAAAATCTCCTAAAAACTATCATAAGGAATTTTATGGTTTGGGCACTTGGTCAATTTCTTATTAAATCTCAACTAGGTTTTATGAAGTGCCTCCTTTTTCAGTTGTCGGAAATTGTAGATCTCATCCTTAAGTTGTAGCATTCTGGAGGGTGGGAAGAATCTTTCAAGGAAATCCTGTCTAAGCTCCCTCCAGTTGGTAATGGAGTCGTTGGGAAACTCCAATAACTATAAAGTGTCCTCCCTAGAAAGAGAAAAGGGGAAAAGTCTCAGCCTTATTGCATCCTTACTGACACCGGGCAACCTGTACACCTTGCATATTCCTACGAAGTTCGTCAAGTACAGGTTGGCATCATCCACTGCATGACCACTAAACGCCCCTTTCATATTCATCAATTGTATCATGGTGCTAGTTACATCAAACTTTGGCCCAGCAGCAAAGGTGGTGGTACAATAGCTCCAGTTGACCCGACTTCATCAATATCCAGGTCATCCTTATCAAAGAATTGAGGGGCATATCTCTGACCTCTGTTTCCCTTTCCATGGCAGCCAACGTTTACAACTTCATCCCGAGCATCATCGACTTCCTGAAGTGTAGCTTGCCGAGCTAGCTCGGTTTGCCTAGCTTCTTTAGCAAGACGGACATCTCTTTGCTCTTGGGTCTCCATTCTTCGCAATATTCTTTCTATTTCAAAATCCAAAGGAATTAGGGGTTTTCTACTTCATCGAGTACTTGGAATTAACTAAGAGACAACCTGTGGGTGTCAAAAACAAAAAGAAAAAGTAATGAGAAAATAACAACCAAAATTTAAACACAAGCAATTAATCTAATCTTAGTCGTATTCCCTGACAACGACGCCACCTTTTGATAATCCTCAAACTCACACTATTGACAAAGTATAAAGCAAACATTGTCAATAAAGAACCCAACAAAGGTTGGGATCGAACCCATAGAGCATATGATAAGAACTAGACTAATGCCGGTATTTAAGCTTTTAGGTATGTTATCTCCAAATTTGGGGGGTTTATAGAAAAATCATATTAAAAAGGAGTGAAAATCAATTGTTGTTTACCAAGATTTGCAATTAACTAGGGTGTGTTCATAACTACTTTGTATTTAAACTCGTGATCTATCCCAATGCTTACTTGTAAAATTGATAACTAGGTTCATCCAAACAACTAGCTCATCCCTATTGGATGACTATACTCAATAAATGGGTTAGGTCTCATGAGCGATTTCAATTTAACCATTATTAATTTTTTCCAAATTAACTATCCTGCAACCATATCTCAAGTTATACAATGACCCATAAAGATCAAGGCTTTATTGTAATTCTCTTTTCCTAATCTCTAATTCTCCAGGTTCAAGAAAGTAAAGAATTCGGGCAAGTTCTAATGTTTTGCACCGTTAAGAAACACTAAAGATGAAGAGAATATAATACAAGCATTTAGCATTGGTTTCGAATCACTTTGTGTAACCATAGTTCGTTAATACACTATGGTTTCCACAATCCTACTTGTGGAGGTTTTAGCCTCTAATTATTGTAAGATTATGAATAGTATTCATAGACAAACACATAATTAAATACTTACAATGATGATTGAAAGAAAACCTTCATTGAATATTCCAAGAAAGGATGAACAATTTTAAGAACAATTAAGAAAATCCAAGTTATGATCTCAAGAATTACTCTCCAATATTGTCAAAAACTAATTACAAACTCATAATAATACCCCTCTAACTGCTTCTAAGGTCTCATGAATAAAAAGAAACCTAAAAAACATTTATACAAATAATAAAATTCTTCTTCTTCTAAGTTAACAGGGAAATATCCGAATCTGGTGCCAACACATCATATGGCTCCTCATATGACCTGTAACAGGATTGTACAGGTCGTGCCTTATATCATACATCCCTTCGCTTCTGTGGAATTTGTTAGGTGTTGGCCTTCGATGCGACTCATAACATGGTCCCACGAGTCATATAATCAAGTCGTGGTTTTGCTCTGAGAACTCTGGCTTCTTTTGAAGATTTCTATGAATGTCTTGGTATGCCTCATACCTTATTTATACGACTCGTAACGACTATTCATAACATGAGATCTGCCAAGTCCCAATAATAACTAATGTTTTCCACAGTTCATGGTATGGGTAGTAGATATATGCTACAATCGAATGACTTAAACTACACAAATTTCCCTGAAATATTCTACTACTTATGTTACGGCTGGTACCAGGATGGTACGACTCGTATTGAGAGTCGTACTTTGCCTTTGCCTTATACAAATCTTCTGGTCATTTCCATGAGTCTTAGTGCGATCATACAATCTTGGTACGACTCATATTGAGATCGGTACTTGACCTCTTTTCTACATTTTTATGCAACTTTTGCACATTTTTACTCCAACACCTATTTTCCCTAAAAACAAAGTAAAAGAACCTCATATACATATAAACATACCTAAGTCCATGCTATTTTCCTAGTTTTAAGCGTCGAAAGTGTTGTAAACTCACAACACATCAGTGCAAAATGGCGTGAGTACATGGAATGTAATAAGGCTGAATGAAAAAATAGTTAAGCAAGAGTATATGAATTGAAAGAAAAAGTCATTGAAACAAAAACTCCAATGATGCATAAAATACAATATGATCCATATGTAAAATAATTATGCAATAAAATTGTGCATCAAAATAATCTCTAAAAAATATATGTATAAATGAAAAACATTGACTTAGGTAGGAGTTTCTCATAACCGACACCATCATGAATGAGCATTTGATGTCCAACTATCTCAATCAAGTGGTCAAAGCTGCTCAAAGCCTTATCAGGGCAGAGAACAATCACAATCTTTGATCTGTAACATCGAGTCCTAATGAGTTGGTAAATTACCAATTCATTAGGCTTTTAAACATGAGATTTTTATTGGTTTTCAAGTCATTTAGGAGGATTTTATACTCTGCCTCTTTTGTTTTTATAGGAATTAAACATAAAGAGAGAAAGCAAGGAATTGGACAACAACATAGAACTAAAGAAGAGGACCGGTGTTCCACCAGATGGGACTGGCTAAACGTCGACCAACCATAGGAACCCACTATGTTGAAGTGGAAGGTGCACTAATGGAATGTGAATCAACACCTGCAAACCGTCGGTGCCAATGTCGAACCATAGCAGGAGTCACTGGCCCCCAGCTGCATTGAAGCAGCGTCTCGTAGGTGTATCACAAGTGAGGCTATCGTCAGAAGGGCAGAATCATCCAACACAGAATTTAAGGAGCATTTTTAATCTACTTTTTTACATTCGTTAAAAAGTACTGAACATTTCATTCTAGAAGCATCATAATATTGTATTGTATTGAATAGCTTTTAATTTTCTAGAGAGGGGAAGAATAAAATGAGCTTTCCTTCACCTTCTTCTTCTTCTTCCTTAAGGTACAAACCTCCATTGAAGACAAATCTGAGCTTTCTATTTACCCTTAATGATGAATTTTAGGAATTTATTTGTCAATATTCTTTTATATTATTCATCTATGAGTAGCTAAATATTTTGCTAGGGGTGTGCGCATGATTTGGGATAAATTGGACTGGGTATTGCTAGATTGATCTTTTAATAACTCATTTAGTATAAGTTTGTTGTTTTCTCTAAGTTATAATTGAGTTATCCACAGTTTTAAATGTGGGTTATGTTTAATTATTCAATTTTTTCTTTGAAAAAGCGGAATAGAATATGGAAGAGAAAAGAATGAAGGGTATTTGGATTTTGATTATGTGGGGTTGGGCTAGAGATAGACAAAACCCATTCTCATATACCCATTAAAGAGTTGAGGCTAGAGCTAGTTCAGTTCTTTCCCAAGCCATAGTGGATGAATTAATTGAGACCTTAGGGTTTGACAAAACTCAAGAAAAGAGGCAGCCAAATGGTTGAAAAACATCGGGTGCCACTATATCCACTGTTATTGATGCTTGTGAGCAATAATTTGATTTTTTAGTTAATTTCAATCCAATCGATGCCCCATAAATAGCACACCCATGGCCCTTGCTCATATTTGTTCATTCAATTTGGTTGCCTTCTTCTAATTGATAGTTGATTTTAATTCAAATTGTTATCTCACTTTCCCACAATATTTATTTTTCCATTATTATTATAATGATGAAATTTAGTTCAATGCAATAGACAACTTTTGTGTCATCCAATCGCTAATCGCTGTTTATTCGACCCCGACTCTTAGTTGGGTATTTATATTGCGATGATTGTTTATAGTTCTTCCTTATGAAGAGTGGATTTGAACATCATCAATTTTAATGCCGTTGTCAGGGACTAGCATTAGATAATCCCTAGTTGATTGTTGATTTGAATAAATTTAGCATCTTGTGCTTTGTTTTCACATTGTTGATGTTATTGGTGTGAAGATGAGCCCGTTTGAAAGGCTAATTCGAATCTCGAAGGGCCGTATTATGTTGAATCTCTCTAGTTGATGGATGAAATGTGGAAAAGGGAGGAGAGAAAAGACATTCTGTTGATGGTAGTAATGAAGAAAATTGAGTTGTTAGCAAATTATATGATGGGTTTTTATATGAGGTATCAACAAGCCAACCAGGGCTATTGGTGCAATATCCCAAAATTCCCTAAGATCAGGACCAAGGTTTTAAGAAAAGAAAGTAGGAATATGTTGTCTGGGCCACAAGATGAGTCATCTAGTGATCCATGGGGAGACTTCACAAGTCGTTAGATGACTCGTGAACTGAGAGGAGGATGGCTAAGGTTCCTGGGCAAGGTGTGACCATGGGAGGATGCCACGAGTCATGTAGTGACTCCACGACCGGCGGAGTTGGTCTTGGTCAGGAGTACGTATTGATGTTGATTTACGGCAGTGTTCCCAATGACTGGGTCACCACGAGTTGTGGTGTCCCTCATGGTGACTACCAGTATGTATTTTCCCTATGTTTTAGTAAGGGTGTTTTCGTAATTTCTAAGCTCCTAAGTCCTAAACTACGTCATTTTAAGATCAGTTAGGAGGGATTTAAGGATACTTAGCCTATTCTAACCCATTCACTCCCCATGCATACAAACTAGAGAATTTCAAAGGGAAGATGAAGCCTAGAACTCCCAAATTTGTTCTCTAATTCCTTTGTTCTTTCAAGGGAGAGTGTAAGATCAGATTACCCAGGTATGTAGGATAGTGAATTGAGAGTTCCTCTTCACTCTCACACCCCAATTCCTCCCTATGTTCATGAATTCAAGTATTAAGTTAAATTTGATGATCTAATGAGGTTGTAAGCCCAATCTTATTGAATTCTCTTCAATTTGATTATGGGTCGATTTCCTTCACGTTCTAAATATTGTTTTAAGGTCTAGGGTCAGATTTTATATTTAAATTATTCATTTATGTTATGATTTCAAATCTCAATTAATCTATGCCCAATTATACAAGGTTTCATGAAAAGTCAAGTTATAATTCTATTATGACTTTGATCGTACTAAGTCTAAATTTTGATATATGATTCATGATATGATTTCTCTTCAGGTACTCTTCATAGATTTTCAAATGTCAAGTATATGAATTTTCACAAGCATGCATGGTATTCATGATTTATGAATTTATGACTCTTGGCCGACTCACGAGCCCTTATTCATCGCTAATCATGTATTTCAAGTATGATCAAGTATGTTATGATTTGTTTGTCCACGAACTTCATGAATGATTTCATGATAATGATATGAGCCTCATATGCATGTTTTTGGAAACAATATCTAGCACTGCGTAGACTCGGCATTCAGGTAAACCTTGTGGTCTTAGAACTATGTGCCATCATAGGTATATACATATATTATTGGATCCCCTGTAATGTTACATCATGCACGTCCCTTTCCTGGCAAGCCTAGGACGTCTCTTTCCACTTGAGCGAAAAGTTGGGGCATCATGTAAGCTTTATCATGATGGTGTCAGTTAAGACGAGTTCTCCCATTGTTCCTCATGATTTATGTGTTTTCATGTTTATGTGTTTTCATGTTTATGTTACTTGGCTGAAGTTATATTTTATAAGGTTTCTCTTATGACTACGATTATGATTATATTATGAATGGCTTGTAAACCTTGAGTCCTCATGTATATATTATGATATTCACGTCATGTTCATGATGTCCTACTCTTATGAACTTTTATGTATTTTTAACTGTCCATTTTTTCTTACTTTGCATACTCAGTACATTCCAAGTATTGACCGGATACTCTATACTGTATTGTTTCATGATACAAGTTTGAGGGATCAGTATCAGCCGTATCATTAGTCCTACTTTTCCCTCAGGCCTATTATAGCAAGCGTTGGTGAGTCCTCATCCTTCGAGGACATTAAGTTATCCATTGTTAGGTTATTTCAGTTACATACTTTTGTCAAGCTAGTTGGATATGTTGTCCAATCAGCTCATTAATTATGTTAGAGGCCTTTCAGACAATATGTAAAAAAATCATCTTGTCAGTTGATTCTTTTTTAGATGAATATGTCTGCAGACTTTCGCTTAAGCATGTTTTATTATTTTAGTTTTCACTTGTTGTATGTTCTTAGATACTACATTCATGCCATGGGTTGACCCGGAGCCTCTTGGGATTCTTTGTCCCGTGTCTCTATCCGAGCCTATGTTCGGGTCATGACAAACTTGGTTTCAAAGCGTTAGGTTTTGAAGTGTCCTAGGGTGTCTGAAAGCCATATTAAGTAGATTCTTTTTTATGGGTGTGAAGCGCGCCACACTTATAATGAAGAGGGTATGAAACATTTAGAAAATTTCCATTCTTTCATGATCTATGTCGTGCGACGAAATGTCTCTCTATCCTTCTAACTCATGCTATTTGCATATACAGAATCATTCCTCCTCGCTGAGTTAATGGAAGAAGAAATGAAAATGGAAATGACCATGAGAATTGCTATGGGGATGGGCACCAGCAGGCCCCATAGCCTTCGTGGATCATGTGCCTGAGCAGATTGCCCATGAAGTGTTTAGGGAAGCCATCCAGATGTTGGCATAGGCATTGTCCACCCAGGCTAGCCAGCAGGCGGTAGAGCATATTCCTCAGGATGGGAATGCGACAGCGGAAAGAGTCAGGGACTTTCATAGAAAGAACCCTCTAGAGTTTCTCGGATCAAAGGTGAGCAAGGATCCACATGAGTTTATTGATAAGATCCAGAAAATCACCCAAATTATAGGGTTGACGGGGGAGGGTGCGCATACCTAGCCTCTTATCAGTTGAAAGGGGTTGCACATATCTGGTTAGACAGTTGAAGGATAGAAGTGTTGTTGGAGCGGGTGATGTTGGAGCGGGTCCATTTGGTTGGGATGAGTTTTTTACCACGTTCTTGGATTAGTTCTTTCCCCATGAGATGAGGGGAAATCAAGCTAGCTAAGTTTGTGAACTTGAGGTAGAATATAGGACAGTCCAGGAGTATGCTTTAGATTTCACCCGCTTGTCCAAGTATGCACCAGAGATGGTGGCTAACCAGAGAGCTCGGGTGAGCAGGTTTGTGCACGGAGTAGCGAACTAACTGGTCAAGGCTTGTAGGGCCTCTATGCTTCACCGGGACATTAATTTTCCTCAATTGGTTTTGTATACCCAGCATGTGGAGGCGGTGCATTTGAGAGAGAGAGGCCAAGAGGGCCAGGATAGATAGTTATGGATTCTCCTGCAGATATCAGGAGGCGGACATCATTAGCAGTCCCATTAGAGGTAAATAGCTCTAGCACCATCATCATCCAGTGCTCCATCTAGACCGCGAGGTGATCATAATAGAAGAGCATCAAGTTTTAGGGGACAGAGGAGCATGAAGGTGGAGCGTACCTTCCCGGTATGCAGGAAGTGTGGAAAGAATCACATAGAGGAGTGCTTGATTGGGTCATATATCCATTTTATGTGTAGTACACCTTGGCATGGGTGGTGGGAATGTCATTTGGCTAGGCAGGATGATAGTAGAGGTTGCACTCAGGCTACCAGTTCAGCAGCAACACTAGCACCCCTAGCTCAGAAGGGTGCGTCCACTAGTGTAGGTGGTGGTCAGCGCCAAAATAGGTTTTATGCCCTTGCATCTCATCAGGAGCAGGAGACTTCACCAGATATGGTCACTAGTATGTTACGAGTATTCCACTTTGATGTATATGCATTGTTAGACCTAGGAGCTACTTAATCTTTGGTGACACCCTATGTTACTAGTAGTTTCAGAGTCAGAACCCTTCTCAGTCTCTACTCCAATCAAACATTTAGTTATAACTCAATGAGTATACAAAAATTGCCCTGTCACATTCCTTCAGAAAGTCACCTCAGAAGATTTGGTAGAGTTAGCCATGACAGATTTTGATGTTATATTTGGAATGAATTGGATACATGCATGTTATGCCTTAGTGAATTGTAGAACCCGTGTGGTAGAGTTCTAATATCCAGGTGAGCCAATCCTAGAACGGAAGGATAGTTAAGTTGTGCCTGTCGGTCGCTTCATTTCCTACCTTAAGATAGAAAGATAATTTCTATGGGTTGTGTATACCCCCTTGTTAGGGTTAAGGATGATACATCCGAGACCCTGACTATCCATTCAGTTCTTGTAGTGTGAAAATATCCAGAAGTGTTTTCAGATGATGTACCTAGAATTCCTCCCAAGTGGGATATCGATTTTGGTATTGACCTTCTTCCTGATACGCAGCCTATATCTATTTCTCCTATTGAACGGATCCATCTGAGCTAAAGGAGTTGAAGGAGCAGTTGAATGACCTCTTAGACAAGGGTTTCATCAGACCTAGAAAATCCCTGTGGGGTGTATCTGTACTCTTTGTCCAAAACAAGAATGGTTCCCTCCGTATGTTCATTGACTATCAATAGTTGAATAAGGTCACCATCTAGAATAGGTATCCCCTCCCTAAAATTGATGACCTCAAATCTAAATATCATCAGCTCAGGGTTAGAGAGAGTGACATCCCGAAGGCAGCCTTCAAGACTCAGTATGGTCAGTGTGAGTTTGTACTTAAATCTTTTGGACTAACGAATTCTCCTGCAGCTTTTATGGATTTGATGAATAGGGTGTTCAAGATGTATTTGGACGTGATCGTGATTATGTCCATAGATGAAATTCTCAAATAATCTTGGAGTGGGGAGAAGCATGCCACTCATTTGAAGGTGGTGCTACAGACTCATAAGAATTGCCAGTTGTATGCTAAATTTAGCAAGTATGAGTTTTGGTTGAACTCGATAGAATTTTTGGGTCATGTGGTGTCAAGTAAGGGTACAGGTGGACTCTCAAAAGATAGAAGCTGTGAAGAATTGTCCTAGGCCAATGAGTCCTTCAGATATCAGGAGTTTCTTAGGCTTAACTGGTTATTACAGGAGGTTTGTGGAGGTATTTTCATCCATTGAAGCACTATTGACTAGGTTGACCCAAAAGAAAGTGATGTTTCAAAGGACGGAGGCTTGTGAGCAGAGCTTGCAAGAATTGAAGACTCGACTCACCTCAGCACCAGTGTTGACTCAACCTATGGGTACCGATAGGTTTGTGGTTTATTGTGACGCCTCAAGGATCAGCCTTAGTTGTGTATTAATGCAGCACGGTAAGGTTATAACCAACGTTTTATACCCTAGAAACCCTAAGATCAGACCCTGGAGTTGAAATGGAGAAAATAGGTTTTTCTGCACCAAGTCACAGAACAGGTCGTCATGTGACCTGTACGGATTTACCACGAGTCGTAGTGTGACTCACGGGAGGAGTTTGGCTTGAGTTGGGAAATTATGGTTTGAGACCCCACAGACATGACCACGTGTCATGGTCAGTCCCCACAACTCGTTGAGTCAGTCATTGTTAGGGAGGAGGGTCAGGAAGGAGGATTTGGGAAGTGCACTAGACGGGTGGGTCACCATGACTCGTTGGGTGCAACACGAGTCGTGGTGTGCCTCGTGATGAGCCTAGGGGAGTTTTTGGCAGTGAATACCACGAGTGGTGACCATGAGTCGTGGTCACCAAGGACGACTCATAGGGTCCCCTAGAGTGAAACCCAACTGAATTTTGCACAGTGCACTCGACGACTGGTGGACACGAGTTGCGGGCTTGGATGATCGCTCGTCTAGTCCCTCGTGGGGACTATAGTAAGGGCTTATTCATAATTCCTATGATCCTAAGGCCTATACTACGTTCTTAGCGCTCGAAATGAAGGGTTTTATAAGGGGTAGGTCTAATCTAGGCTCATTCAATCCATGCATGCAAAGTGAAGGGGTTTAGGAGATGATGAAACCTAGGTACTCTACAAGTTCTTCCTCAAATCTCTTTGGGCTATCACGAAAGTGTAGGAATCAGATTCAATCAGGCATGTAGGGTTATGAATGGGTGAATTTATTCACACGCATGCGCAATCCCTCTCTATTTCATGAAAAATCTATATGTTGATCCAATGGGGTTTTAACCTAATTGCATGATTTCCCTAAATTTCTACATGGGTATGATCTAAGTATGTCCTATTATAGAATTATGATTCATGGGAAAGTTTTATGATGTTTTCAATTATAAATCATACTTCCAATTATAAATCATGTTTTCAAGCTTTATAATTTAAAATGCCCATTTATGAGAAGTTCATGAAAGTTGAGATTTATGATGAATGTTCAAGTATGATGAGATATGATTGATGAAAAGAATATGTTCAAGTTACCCATTTCTATGATCATGTCTTCAAATGAATTGAGTATTTTCAAGCATGTTGGTGTATTGGGCAAGCCCATATGATGAAGTATGTCTTATGAATTCACGAATTAGCTTACCAAATAGTTTTGGAGTCAAGACTCCCAATTATATTCATCTTGTGGTATGGTTGAGCCAAGGCTCCTTATATTATGATTACGGTTATGCATATATCTTATTATTCATCTTCGTCTATAGAGTGGTCAGCTTCATTGAAAAATGATGGAGAGCATATGCATGTTTTTGGGAGTAAAGTCTAGCATTGAGTAGGCTAAGGGTCAGTCAACCCTATGCCTCAGAACTACGCGCTAATGTAGGTTACGTTTATATGTTTGGAACCTCCCATGTCAGCTTTCCCCTGCCCCGAATGGTCCTTCAGCTGATATCGATATCATGGTAGCGTCCTTAGCCCTAGCAAGGCTTTGGACAACTCTACCCACTTGAGTGTGATAGTTTGGACCACGTAAACTCTATTGTGGTAATGTTGGTTACATGACGAGTCTCCCATTATTCCTCGTGATTTCAGCTATGCATGTATATCACCTTGATACTATGTTTTAAGAAGGTCTGACCCAATGTTTAGTTTTTAATTATGAGATCATCTTTGGGTCATTCGATTAAGTTATGATGTTCAATTATGTTCAGATCATGATTTCAGAAATTAGCATGAAAGTCCTAATCTCAAATTCTTATGTTAATTATGTTGCATACTATGCATGATTTTTAATGATTTTACTTATTTAAGCGGTTTTACTTACCTTGCATACTCGGTATATTCCATGTACTCCGCGCATACTCTATGCTATATCATTTCATGATACAGGTCCTGGTACTCACCTTGCATACTTGGGGGCACACGGGTCAGTGTTTGGCGAGAACAAGTTCTTGCTTTGTGTGCGGAAAGCCCGGACATATGCTCAGAGATTGCCCAGCAGCTAGACAGGGTCTTGATAGGGGCCGAGGCCCAGCTTCTAGTTCAACAGCTCCACCAGCACGCCCAGCCTAGCAAGGGGCATCTACTAGCACAAGTGGCGGTGCCAAAATAGATTCTATGCCTTAGCATCCCGCCAGGAGTAGGAGGTCTCCCCGAATGTTGCTACTGGTATGTTATGAGTTTTCCATATTGATGTATATGCTTTGTTAGATCCAGGGGCTACCTTGTCTTTTGTAATACCTTATTTGGCTAGTAGTTTCAGAGTCAGTCCCAAAATCTTGTCATAACCCTTCTCAGTCTCTTCTTTAGTGGGTCATTTAGTTATAGCTAGATAGGTATATAGAGGTTGCTCCGTCACAGTCCTTTATAGAGTCACCTCAGCAGATCTAGTAGAGTTAGCCATGACCAATTTTGATGTTATCCTCGACATGGATTGGCTATTTGCATTATATGCCTTAGTTAATTTTAGAACCCGGGCAGTAAAGTTCAGATTTTCAGGTCAGCCAGTCTTAGAATGGAAGGGTAGTTCAGCTGAGCCTGTAGGCCACTTCATTTCCTACCTTAAGGAAAGAACAATGATCCCAAAGGGTTGTGTATACCATCTAGTTAAGGTTAAGGATGTTGAGTCCGAGACCCCGACTATCTACTCAGTTTCGGTAGTATGTGAGTTTCCAAGGGTCTTTCCAGATGATCTACCAGGAACCCCTCCGAGTGGGAGATTGATTTTGGTATTGACCTTCTTCCTGATACACAGCCTATACCTATTCCTCCCTATAAAATGGCTCCAGCTGAGCTAAAAGAGTTGAAGGAGCAGTTAAAGGATCTTCTAGATAAGGGTTTCACTACACCTAGCAAGTCTTCATCGGGTGTACCAGTTCTTTTTGTCCGAAAGAAGGATGGTTCTCTTCACATGTGTATTGACTATTGGCAATTGAACAAAGTCACCATCAAGAACATGTATCCTCTCCACAGGATTGATGACTTTTTCGACCAGCTTTAGGGTGCAAAGTGCTTTTCGAAGATAGATCTTAGATCCAGATACAATCAGCTCAGGATTCAGGAGAGCAACAGCCCAAAGACAGCCTTCAGGACTCGGTATGGTCACTTTGAGTTTGTAGTTATGTCTTTTGGACCAACAAATGCTCCTGTAGCTTTTATGGATTTGATAAACAAAGTGTTCAAGCCATATATGTTCGTGATTGTGTTCATAAATGACATTTTGATATACTCTCGGAGCGAGAAGGAGCATGCCGCTCATTTGAGAGTGGTGCTACGGACCTTGAAGGACCGCCAACTATATGCTTAGTTCAGCAAGTTCGAGTTTTGGTTGAACTCGGTGGCGTTTTGGGCCATTTGGTGTCAGGTGAGGGGATAAAGGTAGACTCTCAAAAGATAGAAGCGATGAAGAATTGTCCTAGACTAGTTAGTCCCTTAGATATCAGGAGTTTCTTGGGTTTGGCTGGTTACTATCGGAGATTTATTGAGGGGTTCTCATCCATTGCAGCCCCGTTGACAAAGCTAACCCAAAAGAAAGTGAAATTACAATGGTTGGACGCTTGTGAGAGGAGCTTTCAGGAGTTGAAGACTCGACTCACCTCAGCAATAGTATTAACCCTACTGGAGGGTACTTATGGGTTTGTGGTGTATTGTGACGCCTCAAGGATTGGCGTTGGTTGTGTATTGAAGCAGCATGGTAAGGTTTATAGAATATGCTTCCAAGCAGCTGAAGATTCATGAAAGGAATTATCTGACCCATGATCTCGAATTGGCAGCATTGTGTTTTCCTTGAAGATTTGGAGGCACTATTTGTACAAGGTCCATGTAGATATGTTTACGGACCACAAGAGCTTGTAATATGTGTTTACTTAGAAAGATCTCAATTTGCGTCAAAGAAGGTGGTTGGAGATACTCAAGGACTATGATATGAGTGTCCTTTACCATTCGGGTAAGGCTAATGTCATAGTAGACACCCTTAGTAGGCTTTCAATGGATAGTGTGTCTCATGTGGATGAAGGGAAAAAGGATTTGGTGAAGGATGTACACCGACTTGCACGGTTGGGAGTTCGTTTGGTGGACTCGACTGATGGTGGTGTCGTAGTTCAGAATGGGTCAAAATCATCCTTCGTGACTATGTGAAAGCTAGACAAGATGAGGACCCTATTTTGGTGAAGTGAAAGAAAGTTGTTCAGAATCAGAAGGTAGAGGTCTTCTCCAAAGGGGGAGATGGTGTGCTTCGATATCACGGTCACTTGTGTGTTCCAAACATTGGCGATTTGAGATCGGATATTGCACGAGGCTCATGGTTCCAGATATTCAATACATCTAGGTGCAACCAAGATGTACCCTGACCTATGGGAAGTCTATTGGTGGAATGGCATGAAGGACATAGCAGAATTTGTTGCTAAGTGTCCAAACTGTCAATTGGTGAAGGTTGAACACCAAAGGCTCGGAGGTATGCTCCAAGTTATTAGCATTCCTACTTGGAAGAGGGAAGAGATAAATATGGACTTCATTACAGGGTTACCTCGCACTCGTAGTTAGTATGATTCCATTTGGGTGGTTGTTGACAGGCTGACTAAGGCAGCTTATTTTCTACCGGTCAAAACTACGGATTTAGTGGAGGATTACACCAAATTATACATTTGAGATCTAGTTCGGTTGCATAGAGTGTCCTTGTCCATCATATCAGATAGAGGTACTCAGTTTACCTCCAAATTTTGGAGATCATTTCAAAAGGGACTTAGTACTCAGGTTAAGCTTAGCATAGCGTTTCACCCATAAACAAATGGTTAGGCAGAGCGGACTGTTCAGACCCTCGAGGATATGTTGAGAGCATGAGTTATTGACTTCAAGGGTAGTTGGTATGATCATTTTCCTCTTATTGAGTTTGCATATAACAACAACTACCATTTGATCTCGGGCAAAATAGCATGCCCAAGGGACGCTTGATAACTTAAATTAGTCTTGTTTATCTAATTTATTGTATACATTTTCATGTGATTTTATATAAATGTGAACATATGTGCTAACCAACATGATTAGTACTTGTTTTGTAGGTTTCAATGATTTTGAGGAACGAATTTATAAGTTGGTGAAGTAAAGGAATGGAGTCGGGAGAAATAGGCGAATGCCGGGAAGGAGTAGGCCATGGCAAGGCTGGCCGCGCCAGGAAACGTGCCACATTGTGCGGGTTCCGCGCCCAGCGCTGTGCCACGCCTATGCCAGGCACACGAGCAGATGCGGCAGGCAGGCAGTGCTCCAGCGCGCCAACAACGTGCCACGCCGTGCCAGCTCCGCGACAGAGGAGTGCCAACGCGCTGCCCAAGCTGCGTGACACGCTGCCAACGCAGCAAGGGGATGCCTAGGGTCGATTTTTGGTGATTTCAAGAGAGCCTCTGCGTTACCTCCGTGTCACGGAGGCAGTGCTCCGCGATACACTCCGTGACACGGAGCCGTTCCACGACAGGCAAAATTATGCACGTTTTTCATTTACTATAAATAGGTCCCTTAGCTCCTAAATCCAATTTGTCA
>JACEIK010008655.1:4434-21386 GCA_018107945.1 Datura stramonium | reverse complement strand
GGGGCAGAATGCATCCGCGATGGCAGCGTGACACGGCTCCATCGCGGAGCCCCTTTAATTCCTGCTTTTCTTGGCCTTTTCCCTGCTCGCTTCCGAGTCCTTTCCCGATTTCTCCCAACATGCATCTTATCTTCCTAAAATTGTATTTTTTCCTGCAAAATAGCACTAATCATGTTGGTTAGTATAAATTCACATTTTACTACAAATCACATGATAATGCACGAATAACCATAGATAAAAAAGACGAAATGAAGCATTTGAGTATCACTTGGGCATATAATTCTGCCCAAGATCATCATTCCGTTAGTTTTCATCTTATACGATCTGTATTTGTGTATGATGATTGTGTTGCTCTATTTTCGGTATGATTTTCAACATTCAAGGAAGAATGTTCCCCAGGGGGAGATATTATTACACCCCGGAAGCCCTAAAATCAAACTCAGGAGTTGAAATGGAAAAAACAAGTTTTTATGCACCAGGTCACAAAACGAGTCGTCATGTGACCCGTCAGGATTGACCACGAGTCATGGTGTGACTCATGGTGAGGAGTTTGGCTTGAGTTGGGAAATTATGGTTTGAGACCCCACGGACATGATCATGGGTTGAGGTCAGTCCCCATGAATCATTGAGTCAGTCGTGGTCAGGGAGGAGGCTCAGGAAGGAGGAATTGAGCAGTGCACTTGACGGGTGGGTCACCATGACTTATTGGGTGCACCGTCATGGTGTGCCCCGTGATGAGCCCAGGAGAGTTTTTGGTAGTGGTGGCCATGAGTTGTGGTCACAAAGGATGACTCGTAGTGTACCCCGTGGTGATCCCCAGATGAATTTTGGATAGTGCACTCAACGACTGGTGGCCACGAGTCGTGGGCTTAGACGACGACTCGTCCAATCCCTCGTGGGGATTGGATGTAAGTTATTTTCTTAGAAATTAGTAAGGGCTTATTCGTAATTCTTCTGATCCTAAGGCCTATACTACATCGTTTAGGGATCAAAATGAAGGGTTTATGAGAGGTAAGTCTATTCTAGGCTCATTCAATCTAACCATGCAACGTGAAGGGGTATAGGAGGTGATCAAACCTAGGTTTCTACAAGTTTTTCATCAAATCTCTTTGGGCTATCAAAGAAGTGTAGGAATCAGATTCAATCAGGTATGTAGGGTTATGAATGGGTGAATTCGTTCACACCCATGCCCAATCCCTCTTTATTTCATGAATAATCTATATGTTGACCCTATGGGGTTTTAACCCAAATGCATGATTTTCCTAAGTTTCTACATGGGTATGATCTAAGTATGTTCTATTATCGAATTATGATTCATGGGCAAGTTTTATGACGTTTTCAACTATATATCATAATTTTGATTATAAATCATGTTTTCAAGATTTATAAATTAAAATGTCTATTTATGAGTTCATGAAAATTGAGATTTATGATGAATGTTCAAGTATGATAAGATATGATTGATGAAAAGAATGTTTTTAAGTTACCCATGTCTATGATCATTTTTTCAAATGAATTTAGTATTTTTCAAGCATGTTTAAGTATTGGGCAAGCCCATATGATGAAGTATGTCCTATGAATTCACGAATTAACTTACCACATGGTTTTGGAGTCAAGACTCTCAATTATGTTCAGCTTGTTGTATGGTTAAGCCAAGGCTCCTGATGTTATGATTACGATTATGCAGATATGTTATTATTCAACTTCGTCTCTTGATGGTGTCAGCTTCGTTGAAAAACGATGGAGAGCATATGCATGTTTTGGGAGTAAAGTCTAGCACCAAGTAGTCTAAGGGTCAGTCAACCCTATGCCTCAGAACTACGCGCCAACGTAGGTTATGTTTATATGTTTGGAACCTCCCTTGTGAGCTTTCCCCTACTCTGAATGGGCCTTCAACTTGATATCGATAGCATGGTAGCGTCCTTCGCCATGGCAAGGTTTTGAATGGCTCTACCCACTTGAGTGTGATAGTTGGGACCACATATGCTCTATCGTGGTAATGTCATTTACATGATGAGTCTCCCATTATTCCTTATGATTTTAGTTATGCATGTATATCACCTTGATAGTATGTTTTAAGCAGGTTTGACTCAATGTTTAGTTTTAAGTTATGAGATTATGTTTTCAGCTTTTGGTCATTCGATTCAGTTATAATATTAAATTATGTTCAGGTCATGATTTCAAAAATTAGCATTCTAGTCCTAATCTCAGATTCTTATGTTGATTATGTTGCATACTATGCATGATTTTTAATGATTTTACTTATTTAAGAGGTTTTGCTTGTCTTGCATACTCAGTACATTCCACGTACTAACCGCATACTCTATGTTGTATCGTTTTATGATACGGGCTCTGACCTTCAGCCTCAGCTTCACCATTTATCCAGTTTCCCCTGGAGTTATCTTTCAGCTTTAGTGGTGTCATTCCCCTAGGACCATTTGATATCAGTTATATTATAAGTTTAGTTTTCTAGACTAGTCGGGTTAGTTGGGCGTATTGTCCCATCAACCTATTAGACATGTTAAAGGCTTTTCAGACTATATGTAGCATTCAGCTTGTCGTGTAAGAAGTGTATTCCATTCCTGATGTTATGTTATGATTATGCTTCCACTATGTTATTATATTAAGTCTTCTGTATTGATTAAGTTAGATGTATGTTCATGTCATGTGTTGACTTGGAATCTCTCAGGGCTCCTTGTCCCATATTGTGATCCGGGCCTATGTTCAGGTCGTGACACTGTGCTTCTAGGAAGCTTAAGGTCCATGAAAAGAACTATCCAACTCACGACCTCGAGTTGGTGGCGGTAGTATTTCCCTTGAAGATTTGGAGAAACTATCTGTACGGGGTCCATGTGGATGTGTTTACGGACCACAAAATCCTACAGTACATATTTATCCAAAAAGATCTAAAACTACATCAAAGAAGGTGGTTGGAGATTCTTAAGGAGTACAATATAAGTTTCCTTTATCATCCGAGCAAGGCCAATGTGGTGGCGGCCGCTCTTAGCAAGCTTTCTACGGAGAGTGTGTCCCATGTAGATGACGAGAGGAAAATGTTAGTGAAGGATATCCATCGGCTTGCACGACTAGGAGTTGATCTTGTTGACTCAATAAATTGTGGTGTCATTGTTTAGAATGGATCAGAATATTCCTTGGTGACCGAAGTCAAGTCTAGGCAAGACGAGGATCCTATTTTGGTAAAGCTAAATGAGGCGGTTAAGAATCAGAAGGTGGAGATCTTTTTCCAAAGGGGGAGATGGTGTACAATGATATCAGGGTCATCTATGCGTACTGGGTGTTCGTGACTTGAGGGGGCGGATGTTGCATGAGGCTCATGGTTCCTGATATTCCATACATCCCGATGCCACCAAGATGTTCTGTGACCTACGGGAATTTTATTGGTGGAATGGCATGAAGACTGACATAGCAGAGTTAGTGGAAAAGTGTCCAAATTGTCAACAGGTGAAAGTTGACCATCAATGTCCCGGCCCGAACATAGACCCGAATCGTAACACGGGACAAGGAACTTTGAAAGGCCCCAAGTCAACCCATGGCATAATAAAATCTAACTTCATTCACTTGAAATGGATTACTGAACATAAGGCATAGCGGAAATATAAACATAATGTGATGTATCATAACATTCAAAAACACTGGACATATACATAAACTAAGTACTACATATTATCTGAAAGCCTCTATCATGTAAGATGGGTTGATTGGATAACACCCCCAACTAACCCGGCCAAATACTTAAACATAGAACATCATACATGCTTAATCAAATGACCCTCGAAACATGAGGACTCACCAGCAAAGCTGAAAGCAAACTCTGGGATGGACTAAGGATGAGGATGAGCCTAAGAGTCGAGTCCTGTATCATAGAATGATACAACATAGAAAGTATGTGGTTAGTACGTGTAATGTACCGAGTATTCAAGGTAAGTAAAAAGGAAATTTAAAATACATGGAACTCATAAAACATCATAAGAGTAGGACATCATGCTTATGTCATAAATATCGTGACATAACGTAAGGCTCAAGGTTTTCAAATCATTCGTAAACCATTAATTTTCATAATCATGAGGAACTTTATCGAATCATCACTTTAGAAAATAACATAAATATAATAATGCATGAAAACATGTGGAATAATGGGAGGACTTTTCATAACCGATACCATCGTGGTAGAGCCTTTCATGCTGCCCCAACTATCTCACTCAAGTGGACAGAGTCTCCCCTGGATTGTCAGGCGAGGGACGTGCATTATGTGATATCACGAAAGAGGGGATCATTATCATTGTAATGCATCATTTTAAACCTATGGTGGCACGTGGTTATGAGACACCGACGTAGTCCTTTGAATATCGAGCTGCTCGGTGCTAGACACGACTCCCAAAAATATGCATATTAGGCTCATATGTAAATCAATAACATCATTAATTAATATTCATGGCTAAAATAAACATTCATCATTCATTGATCCCCATTAAAACATGATTAGCCAAGAATCAAAGGCCCTTTGGTCGGCCAACACCATAAATCGATAAATTATGAGATTCGTTTCATAAACCGTAAATCATTCTTCAACATGTGGGCACTGCCCAATACTTTACCATGCTTACAATACTCAATTCGTTCGAAAACATGCTTATAAACATGGGTAACTTGAAAACATATTTTTCATCATCTTAGTTCATAAATCATAAGACCCATGCATACTTGAAGATCATGCATATAACTTGTAAATCATCAAATCATGTTGGGTATTTGAATAAATTCATATTTCAAATCATAAATCATGTTGGGTTTGTAAATATCGACAATCGAAGTGTAGATAATAAATCGATTCATCATAGATCATGGATAATTAGGCTTAATTGAGTAGAAATCAAAATCAATAATTGTATAATCGAGAATAGTTGTAAAATCTAATTAAAATTTATAAACTATGATGTAATTTTCAAATCATAATAGCCCATTAGTAAATCATTAGATTTTCACAAAAATTGAATTTAAAACCCCATGAGATTTTGGGTAGATTTTCATAAATTAATAGAGAATGGGATTGGGTAGATTTTACGAAACACCCATTCGTAACCCTACATACCTAGGTAAGATCATATTCTAGAGTTCCTTGAATGCCCAATGGAGAATTGGTAGGGAAAAGCTTGAAACTATGCTTGATCTCTCCAAAATCCTCTTAATTTGAATGCATGGGAATGACTTATGAAATAGGGACTTAACCTATCTTATCATGCCCAGAAAATACATAAAAGGACGTAGTTTAGGGCCATAGAGCATAAAAAGGTCGAAAATACCCTTAATGAAAATTCCCTGAAAAACTGTCTAGACGAACCCACGAGAGATCCCACAAGTTGTTGCATGATACCACGACTCTTGGTATCAAGTTGTTGTATCCACTATCTCAATCAATACTTTCAGATTCTTCCCACGACTCGACAGGATGAGTCATTGATCCAAATGACTGGTCGTTAGGTCGACCGATGCCATCCCCTTCACAAACCTGAACTTCCTTTACCACGAGCCTCAGCATGACTCGTGGTTTCTTGCAATGAGTCGTGGTATCAATTCATTAAGTCCACTAGAGATATGACCACCTAGACAATGATTGGTGATAACGGATAGTCGTAGCTCACAATGAGTCATTGAAAGACTTGTTACATCCCCCATGCTTAAGTACAGTACTCACCCACGATCATAAACAACGACTCTTTTCAAGCAATGAGTCGTTAGTCCACCCAATGTATCCACTTCCACCAGGTCTCCCATAACCACGAATGCACACAATGACACCTAGCTTCCAACCACGAGTCATTACCTTGCCTGTTCTGTGACATTTTCCTAGCTTTTCAACTAACTTCAGATTTTTATCTTGGATCTAATCTTAGGCGCTTTCGGTCTATTACAATCAAAGTCCTGGAGGTGTGCTTCAATACATTAGTATACATACTTGGAAGTGGGAGGAAATCTATACAGACTTCATTACAGGGTTGCCTCGTACTCGTCGATATTATGACCCATATGGGTGACTATAGACAGGTTGACCAAAGTATCTCATTTCCTACCAGTCAAGACTACTGACTCAGCGGAGGATTACGCTAAATTGTATATTTGAGAGTTGGTTCGGTTGCATGGAGTGTCGTTGGCTATCATATCAGATAGAGGTACTCAGTTTACCTCTCAATTTTGGAGATCGTTTCAAAAGGGGCTTGGTACTCAGTTAAAGCTTAGTATAGATTTTCCCCCGCAAACAGAAGGTCAGGCTACACAGACCATTCAGACTCTTGAGGATATTTTTAAACGATGTGTGATTGATTTCAAGGGTAGTTTGGATGATCATTTACCTCTCATCGAATTTGCATATTAACAACAGTTACCATTCCAACAATCAGATAGCTCCATTTGAGACTCTTTATGGGCGGAGGTGTAGATTGCCCATTGGTTGGTCCAAAGTCGGTGAAGCAACCTTGATAGGACCAGGTTCAATTCATGAGGCTATGGAGAAAGTTCATCTTATAAGGGAAAGGTTGAGAATAGCTCGGAGTTTCCAAAAGTCCTATGCGGATGTGAGGTGGAGAGAGCTTGAGCTTGAAGTTGATGATTGGATGTTGTCTCCTATGAGGGAGTGACGAGGTTTGGAAATAAGGGGAAACTTAGTCCTCGGTATGTTGGCCCTTACAGGATTGGGGGACGTGTTGTCAAGGTGGACTATAAGTTGGAGTTTCCCTTAGAATTGGCTTCAGTAAATCCAGTTTTCCATGTGTCACTTTTAAAGAAATGCATGCGTGATCCGTCTTTGGTTGTTCCAGTGAAGAGTGTAGGTGTGAAGGATAGCCTTAGCTACGAAGAGGTTCCGATCGAAATACTTGATCGCCAGGTTCAGAAGCTAAGAAACAAAGAAGTAGCATCAATAAAGCTTTTGTGGAGAAATCAACATGCTGAGGGAGTTACGTGGGAAGCCAAAGGAGCTACGTGGGAAGACGAAGCAGATATGATGGTTAAATACCTACTTCTATTCCCTTTTGGTTCAGTTCTTGCTTGATGTATCAGTTTCCTCCTTAGTACTCTATTCAGTTTCATGTCCAGTTCATGTGTTCCTATTTCTTTCATGTCAATTCATGTATGTGTGATTCACTAATTTAGTTTAGTCATGTATTTCAATTCGGAGTCAGTCACTCCATCAGTTTTCAACTATAGATGTTTAGCATATGGGATGACAGGTTTTTCCTTACTAATTCAGTATGGTTACCCCACATTCGAGAACGAATGTTCCCAAGTGGGAGATAGTGTAATACTCCAAAAGTCCATAAGATCATACCTGAGGTTTCAAGCAAAGAAAGTAGGAACATGTTTCCTAGGCCACGGGACGAGTAGTCTAGTGACCTGTGGGGAGACTTCACGAGTCATTAGGTGACTCCTGAAGTAAAAGGAGGATGGCTAAGGTTCGTGGGTAAGGTGTGACCACGGGAGGAAGCCATGAGCCGTGAAGCGACTCCATGACTCGTTGAGTTGGTTGTGGTCAGGAGTAGGCAGGGATTTTTATTTATGGCAGTGTTCCCAATGACTGGGTCACCATGAGTCGTGGTTTCCCTCGTGGTGACTTGCAGTGTGTATTTTCCCTGTATTTTAGTGAGGGTGTTTTCATAACTCTAAGCTCCTAAGTCCTAAACTGCATCGTTTTAAGCTCCGTTAGGAGGGTATTAAGGGTTCTTAACCTATTCTAGACCATTCCCTCCCTATGCATGCAAACTGGAGAATTTCTAAAGGAAGATCAAGCCTAGAACTCCCAAATTTCCTCTCCAATTGGGATTTCAAGAGAGAGTGTAAGATCAGATTACCCAGATATGTAGGTTGTGAATGAGAGTTCCTCTTCACTCTCATGCCTCAATTCCTCCCTATTTTCACGAATTCAAGTATTAAGTTAAATTTGATCATCTAAGGAGGTTTTAAGCCCAAATTTATGGAATTCTCTTTGATTTGATTATGGTCAATTCCCTTTATGTTCTAAATTTTGTTTAAAGGTCTATGGGAAGATTTTATATTTAAATTGATTATTTATTTTATGGTTCCAAATCTCAATCAATCTTTGCCCAATTATGCAAGGTTTCATGAAAAGTCAAGTTATGATTCTATTCTGACTTTGATCTTATTAAGTCAAAATTTTGATTTATGATTCATGTAATGATTTCTCTTCAAGTACTCTTCATAGATTTATGAATTTCAAGTATATGAAGTTTCACAAGTATGCGTGGTCCTCATGATTTATGAATTCGTTAGTCTTTGCCGACTCACGGGCCCTTATTCATGGCTAATCATGTATTTCAAGTATGATCAAGTATTTTATAATATGTTTGGTTATGAACTTCATGAATGATTTCACGATTAAGATATGAGCCTCATGTGCATGTTTTTTGGAGTAGTGTCTAGAATTGAGTAGACCTGTCATTCAGATAAACCCCATGATCTCAAAACTACGTGCCACCATAGGTATATACATATATTATTGGATCCCCTATGATATCACATCATGCACGTCTCTTTCCTAGGCAAGCCTAGAACGGCTCTGCCCACTTGTGAAAAGTTAGGGCTTCATGTAAGCTCTATCATGATGGTGTTGATTAAGATGAGTTCTCCCATTGTTCCTCATGATTTATGCATTGTCATGTTTATGTTACTTTGGCTCAAGTTATGTTTTATAATGTTTCTCTTATCACTATGATTATGATTAGATTATGAATGGTTGAAAACCTTGAGCCCTCATGTTTATATTATGATATTCACGTCATGTTCATGCTATCCTACTCTTATAAACTCTTATGTATTTTTAACTGTCCATTTTTCCTTACCTTGCATACTAAGTACATTTCAAGTACTGACCGCATACTCTATGTTGTATAATTTCATGATACAGGTCCATAGGATCAGTCTCAACCGTAACATTAGTCTTGCTTTCCCATCAGGCCTACTCTAGCTAGTGTTGGTGAGTCCTCATCCTTCGAGGAAATTCAGTTATCCATTTTTATGATATTTCAGTTATAGACTTTTGTTGAGCTAGTTGGGGATGTTGTCCCATCATCTCATCAGTTATGTTAGAGGGCTTTCAGACAATATGTAGAAAAAATCAACTTGTTAGTGTTGATTTTGTTTTAGATGAATATGTATGCAGACTTCCTCTTAAGCATGTTTTATCATTTCAGTTTATGCTTGTTGTATGTTCTTAGCTACTATGCTCATGTCATGGGTCAACTTGGAGCCTCTCAAGGTTTCTTTTCCCGTATCTCTATCCAGGCCTATATTCGAATCATGACAATTCGTATCCTTGTAATGAAAATCAAGGTCGGAACTCTGATTGTACAGCTGAAACAAGTACACAGGAGAATGAAGAGTCTTCCTCCTGCATCGAAAGAATGCTAGAGGTTGTTCTTGAGATATTTGCTTCAACTGATTCAGGGATTCAGGAAATGCGAAGTGATCTCTTATACCTCACTCAAAGTGTGAAGGACCATAAAGTGTCCATCAGTCAGCTAGAAGACAAAATGAACTTTCTAGCATATCAAATGACTACCCAAAAGGCAATGAAGGAAGAAGATGCTTCGTCACTCCCAAATAATATGGATGATGAAGAATTAAAAGCGGGAGAGGAAGAAGAAAATTTGAAAGAAATGTTCGAAGGAAATCTCTTAAATAGTGAAGGGTTGGAAGAGGTGTGTCGTGTTAGCAAAGGGTTGGGAAGATATTCCTTTCAACTGAAGAAACTTCATCTTGACCTTAAGAATCAAACAACTCCACCATCGCAACCATCTATCATCTCACCACCGATCATAGAGATCAAACCTTTACCTGCTCATTTGAAGTATGCATATCTCGGGGAAAATGAGACACTCCCAGTGATCATCTCATCTAAACTCAATAAAAAACAAGTGGAAGCACTTCTGGAAGTCTTGAGAAAGCATATCCAAGCAATAGGGTGGTCTATAGCTTATATCATTGGTATACCACTAGGTATTTTCACTCATAAGATCAACCTTCAGGAAGGTTGTAGCCCTTCAGTTGAGCATCAGATATTTTTAAACCCATCGATGCAAGAGGTAGTCAAGAAAGATATCATCAAATTGATAGATGCGGGAGTTGTATACTTAATAGTTGATAGTAGTTAGGTAAGCCCATCCCAATGTATGTCTAAGGAAGGGGGACTCATGGTGGACCAAATGAGAAAGATGATTAGATTGCAACACGTCCAATCACCAAATGGAGGGTGTGTATGGACTATCGCAAGTTGAACTCATGGAACAAAAAGAATCACTTTTCAGTCCCATTCATTAATCAAATGCTAGATCGATTGGCTGGGAAAGAGTATTACTGTTTCTTGGATTGTTACTCAGGCTACAATCATATTTCTATTGCTCTAGAGATCAAGAGAAAACCCCATTCACATGTCCTTATGGAACTTCTGCATTTAAGAGGATTCCCTTTGGGATTTGCAATGCCCTAGCTACTTTCTCAAGGTGTATGATATCAATCTTTTCAGACATGGTAGAGGATATTATGGGAGTCTTCATGGATAACTTCTCGTTTGTGGGAAATTCATTTGAAGACTATTTAGTTCACTTAGAAGAAGTGTTGAAAAGATGTGAGGAAACGAACTTGGTGCTTAATTGGGAAAAGTGTCACTTTATGGTAAAAAAAGGTATTATTTTAGGGAACAAGATCTTTGAGAAAGGGATTGAGGTAGACCAAAAGAACATTGAAGCCATCATTCACCTACCCCTGCCAAAAACATGAAGGGCATTTGAAGTTTTCTAGGACATGTGGGTTTTTACTACTGTTTTATCAAAGACTTTTCCAAGGTAGCACATCCCTTGTTTCGATTGTTGGAAAAAGATGAAAAATTCCTGTTTGACAAGGCTTGTATGAGGGTTTTCATTGAGTTGAAAGAGAAGCTTGTATCCGCTCCAATGATCATCGCACCAGACTGGTCGAAGCCCTTCGAATTGATGTGTGATGCTAGCGGTGTAGGATTAGAGACATTTCTTGGACAAAGGATGGAAAAGATTTTTATCCCATTTACTATGACATCAAATCCCTGAATGATATGCAAGCAAATTACACAATGAAAGAACAAGAGCTGCTCGCAGTAGCGTTTGCGTTTGAACATTTTTGGGCATACTTGCTAGGGACGAAAGTAGTGGTGCACATGGACCATGCTGCACTCAAATACCTGATGAATAAAAAAAGAGGCCAAACCAAGGCTTATCAGATGGGTTCTTGATCTCCAAGAATTTGATTTGAGGTGAAGGATAGGAATCGATGCGAGAATCAGGTGGCTGACCATCATTCTCGTCTATAAATAAATGGTAAGCCTGAGGTAAGTGAGGATATTGATGATGACTTCCCTGACGAGCACATTTTAGCTGCATCTCATGACTTAATACCTTGGTTTGCAGATTTTTCTAACTACTTGGCAAGCAACATCACTCCCGAAGGACTAAACTTCCATCAAAAGAGGAAGTTTATGCATGATGTATAAAAGTTCTATTGGGATGATCCATATCTCTTCTATATTTGTGCAGATGGCATGATTCACTAGTGTATCCCATAGGTTGTGATTCTAATCCTCAATGTATGTCATTCATCGCTAGTGGGAGGCCATTATTGAGTGTGAGGACAACTGCAAAAGTGTTACAACGCAGGTTTTGTTGGTCCACTCTCCATCATGGTACCCATGACTTCGTTAAGCAATGTGATCAATGTGAACAAATCAGTTGCATCTCTAGGCGGCATGAGCTTCTTTTGACACTGATTCTTGAGGTGGAATTATTTGATGTATGGGGGATCGATTTCATGGGGCCATTCATTACCTTTTATGGAATAACTTACATTTTGGTGGTAGTAGACTACGTGTCTAAATGGTTGAAGTTGTGGCGCTGCCCAACAATGAGGGGAAGAGTGTGACAGCCTTTCTGAAAAAGCATATCTTCTCACGATTTGGCACCCTTAGAGCTATCATCAGCGATGGAGGATCACATATTTTCAATCAATTGTTCAGTGCCTTGCAAGCAAAGTATGGAGTGAAGCAAAAAGTTGCCACCCCTTATCATCCTCAGACTAGTGGCCAATCAGAGGTGTCCAATCGGGAAATTAAGTCTATTTTTGACTAAAAGAGACAATGCCAATAGAACAGATTGGGAAAGGAAACTTGATGATGCCCTTTGAGCCCACCAGACAGCATATAAAATGCAAATTGGAATGTAATGGTCTTTGGAAAATCTTTCCATGTACGATTGGAATTGTAGCATAAGGACATGTGGGCCTTGAAGAGTTTGAATCCTTATTAGGGTAAGGTTGTTCAAGGGTGAGTGGATAATATCAATGAGATGGATGAGTTTAGGATGAGGGCCTATGAGAATGCTGCAATATCCAAAGCTCAAATGATGTACTACCATGATCAAAAGATTTGGCAAAGGGAATTTACCCCGGGATATTGAGTACTACTCTTTAACTCTAGGCTGCGGTTGTTCCCCAGGAAGCTTAAATCTAAGTGGTCGGGTCCCTTTAAATTATTCCAAGTTTTTGAGAATGGAGCTATTGAGCTTGAATGAGATGATGAGCGAAGATTTAAAGTGAATGGTCAACAAGTAAAAAAGTACTAATTAGATGTGTTAGTAGAAATAATCATTCAAGTTGGGATTCCATGCATACCTGGATGAGCTATAGCAGAAAAAGCACCCTTGTCGTGGCACGACGTTAAATATGGCGCTTCTTGGGAGGCAATCCAATTTTTTTTATGTTTGATGCTTTGATGTTTTTGTGTATTTTGTTTTGTAGGATTGATCGGATAGAATGAGTTGAAAGACAAATAGGGCATTGGCGGCACAATACCAGCAAAACGCAGGTTCTCAAACGCGAAAGGCCTCACAAACACAAGAGAGGTAGAAAGCTAAGAGAAAAAAGTAAGCATCAGTGCTTGAAGCGGTGAACCGCTTGTAGCAAGACGCAAAGCTCCGATGCAGCACCAGTTTCAACCAGTGTACTTGATAAAAACTGGGAGTTGATATATGAACTTTGACCCACCGGCGAAACGCAGCTGGCGACCTGTGAACTACCGATCAAATACAACATGCAAATAGTGAATTACGCATAGGTGGAGGGCACCTACGCTTGAAGCAGCAAATCACTGGTACTCATCGGCGGCCGTAGGTTCAACGCAAGTAGAGGTACGTATTTCATTTAATAATATTGACCGACCCGACCCATGGCTTTTGAAACAACTGGTCAAACCCTTTTTAAATACCCACAAACCCTTCATTTTCACCTTTCCACTTTCCCAATAACCCATTTCCCCATCAATTTTACCTTTCTAATTTCCCACCATTAAACCTACCTTCTGACCACCCAATCACTGTCCCTCTCTTCAGCCTATAAAATCTCCATTCTTACTCTCTTCATTTCATCTTACCTTACACAACTATCACTAAACAAAAGCATTTTCCATTATTAGAAACACCATTTTTTGTCAAGGCACCAAGCTCAAGTTAAGTGCTTTTCGTTCTTATTGTTCAATCGGTATGTGTCTTTATTCTCTTATCCTGATTGATGTTTAAAAATGAGAATTAAAGATTAATCATAATAGATTCAGAATTTTTCATACACATATCTCCCATTTCCCATATTGTGCTTTTCCATTGTGGTATGATTCTCATAGTATGGGTGTGTTGGGGGTAGTAATGTTGGTGTGGGTGCTCATTTTTTGTAGGAATATTATATGCAGTGTGTGTTTGATATATTAGTTGGGGGTGAAGTCTGAGTAACCCCATGTTTTTAAAATGCATTATTTTCCTAATGATAGATCAGGTGATATCATTCTTAAGTGAAAATTGTCATTTTTATTTTTGTGTGTTGTTTGGAGTGGGTTGATCATAATGTGGGGTGAGTTGAGTAATGCATGAAATTGGGATGTTCTAGTTTGATTGGGTTGAGATGCTATTAATGCTAAAACAACTTTACACTGGCGAAACGCAGGATGAGGCACAGGCCAGGGTTCAAGTCTTCAAGCCACTACCCAGTACCCACGCTTCACGGGTTGAGACTAGAGAAATGCTGGAGTAGCGTCGATAGAGTCTCATTGTGCCTAGTTGTCTACCCAAGCTGGCGGCTCAGTTGTGATCATGGGTTTATACCTATGTTTCGCAGTTGTAATGCCAGTCCATCAGCATATGATCTTGATGTTGCAACTTGTTCTCATCTGATTCTAAAATTTTTATTTCTAGATTAATTTTGTTATGTCTCTTACTTTCATATTATTCTAAACCCAAAAATAGAAGCATGTGGGACTAACATTTCTTTGCAGCATCATCCCACCTCTTCACAACATGGCAAAGGAAAAACACCAATAACTGATGCCACTACTTCAGGAGAAGAGTCCAATGAGGAGAAGGGGATTGATCAACTTCGCTTTAGACTCAATAAGATGAAGAACTAATATGTCCAATGTATAGAGAAATGATCCATCACTGCCGAAGCTTGATTTGAGTTTGACTTCTTTAAGGATGACTTTCCAGAGATTTATGATCAATTTTAAATCCACGATTGGGAGCCCTCCATAATACCCTTGGATCCTTACTTTTCTAAGTTGGTACAGGAGTTTTATGCCTCTTAATAGGACATCTTGAAGCACAAAGGCCGAGTTGATGAGATGTCACGTTTATTGTCTATGCTGGTGTGGGGAAAAGAAGTTCATATCACCCCAGATAAAATCAACTCTATTTATTGAGCTAACCTAGTGTATCTAAGTCGAGACTTCAAAATAAAGTTGGAAGACAAAGATGATCAATTTGAGAGGGTGGCCGAGATAAATGTTGCGGGTCAACCACATTGGGTTGTTATGAAGGGCATTATTTAGAGGCATGATCTCAAATTCGAAGCACGAATATGGCTTGATCTGTTATATGCCCACATTTTTCCCTCTAAAAATACAACACATGTTCCAATTGAGACTGCAATCTTGGTATCTTGCATCATGTAATGTAGACCCATAAATGTAGGGGAGATTATCGCTGAGCAATTCAAAAGGAAGGCCAAGCAAAAAGCAACTTCTATGCCCTATCCTATTGTCGTTAGTCTGCTTTACCTTCATGCCATCTATCCTCTATTGAGTCCATTGGACAAAATAAAGAGAGTTAAGGGAGTGATTACTCTATCCACCAAGACAGACAAGGATGCCCCAAGATCAAAGCTTCTCAAGTTTACTATGGAACCAACATCTCCCTCACCTTCAAGGTTTCATGAAAATGCAGCAGTTTCATCACCAACCAACAAGGCTCCCTTACCACTAGAAAAGGGCATTCTGAAAGTGGCACATAGGGCCCAGGCCCATGATGTTCAATTGTTGAAATTGGCAAAGACAATTTCCTCTATGATTCAACAAGCCATCAAAAGAGCAATAAGACCTATAATTGACAAATTGGGGGGCCTATGTGTGAGAGTTGATGTGTTGGAAAATAAAGTGGTGTCCATAAAGAAAGAAATTGACAGCCGCAAGGAGATGCTGTCACCAACAGGTATTGATCTAAATATGCCAACCCTTGAGGAGGCTCAACAAGTAAGTAGCAGAAGTCCACTAGATGATTGGTGTGTGGGNTCTGTCCTTAAGCTGGACCCAGTCAGGATCCTCATATTTCCGTTCTTTTCTTGAGGAGGCTCAACAAGTAAGTAGCAGAAGTCCACTAGATGATTGGTGTGTGGGCTATGACAGACCATTTGAAGTGATATCAGATGAGAAAATATACCACAGTAGACCACCCCTCCCTAGGATGCACACTGTTTATGAAGTGGATCCATCTTGGCAGCCCGGTGGGGTGGATTGGACTTCCTATCATGTGAATAGAACTCTTCCAAACCACTGGGAAGTATCTTCACCAGGAAAGCCACTCACACTTCAACCTGACCCGTTGATTATCGCCTTTTTTCATAGTAGTTACTAAATAAACTCCAAGGGTTTTATTTATGCCACCGTTCTTTCCCAAATAGTAATTTTCTTTTTCTTTTCATTTATTGTCGAACCAGATGGAATTTCCCAATGAAGGATCGGGAGGAGACTCTCTTAAGGGAAAATGTTGAGTTTAGAGTTCCTTTTTAGTAAATGGTTGCAATGGCTTCTGAGAGGTACCACCATAAATTTTCTGAAATGGTATTAAAAAGAAAAATGAATTTTGAAGAAAAGGGACATTTGAATGTAAAAGTTGAGTATTCTTTTGTCATAAGTTTCAGATTCCTCGTTTGGCTTTTGATTCATATGTTATCGTGTTTTAATCCATACTCTTATTGTGGTTATGAAAATTATGTGAACCCCTTGCAGGGTGATGCTTTGTGAGGTGAGGTGTTAGTTGAATTCTCATGCATAAATGTTTGTGTAGAATTTGCTCCAAGTGTGACTCAAGGAGAAATCCTAGATGTAGCTGCACTTAGAACATAATTTTAGGCTTTCCTTTGATAGCTACTTCACCCTATGACCTCCTTGAGCATGAATCCTTGCTAGCCAATGTTGAGTCTTTAATCCTTTTCCTTGAGAACTACATTACAAGCCTATTACCCTTTTGTAATCCTTCTTTGGAACCATTCATCCCTAGTGCTAGTTGTGAGAAGAAATGCAAAAATGATACTTGAGTCCCAAAAGTATGGGAATAGAAAAAGGAAAGATGAGGCAAAATCCTAAGTTTGGGGGTTGCAAAAAAGGAATAAGGGAAAAATGATGTGAACTTCAATGTGAGTTAGCACCACTTATGAAGAAATGAATGAATTGATTGGATGAAAAGAACCGAATTGTGGAAAGGTGCTTGATGAGCCCGCAAGTGTACGGGTTGTACAAGTAATATAGTGGCCCTTTTTAAGAACCGGAATGTCGAACCTACAGGGACTGGACTACAGGGTAA
>JACEIK010008654.1:44523-59617 GCA_018107945.1 Datura stramonium | reverse complement strand
CCATAGATATAGCATGGAAGATTGTATTGAATTGGGTTAAACCCTAGAATTTCGCAATTTAAAACTTGAGAAGTAGAAATCATAAATTTGGATTTGGAAGGGCATGAGGGTGGAAAAATTTCCCCCATTCATAACCCCCACATACCTGTGTTGATGATCCCTTGACTTGTCTTGAAGAGCCCAAGAATATTTGAAAAGATTTTAAAGAATAACCCTAGCTCCTTTCTTGAAAGAAAATCCCACTATTGATCTTTTGGAGAGGGTGAGGATTTAGGCTAGTTATATCCCTTTAATCTGACCTTAAAAAATCCCAAAACTACTTCATTAAGGAGTTAGAAGCATAAAAATTACTAAAATGCCCCTGGGAAAAAGGTCTTAAAAATCTGCTCTTCCAGTGTTATGGGTCGTACCATGACTCGTGGTGACATACCATGGGTCGTGGTATGCCATTAATGTCTTTTGGGAGGCTTAAACAGCTCGCTGAAACTCTTGGTGTGGGTTCCTGGTATGAGTCGTACCATGACTCATGGTGGCAGGGTAGATCCTGTCCGCCAAACCTAACAACACTTCACTAAGCTGGCCATAACTTTTTATTTCGATCTACGATTGATGCAAGGTTGGATGTGTTGGAAAGAATACTCAATGGGCTTCAATTAGATATTCTGTATAATCCAAAATCACTTCGTGAAATAGGATTTATGATTGTTTAAAATTGACCCTTGTAAGAACTTTCATGAAAAACTCAATCAGTAGGAAAGCTCTCCACTCAACATTATGCTAGAGGTCCCTTATTACTTAACTTAAATCCAATACACTTATCACACTTATGAATTGATCTTAATACCTTGTTCCCATAAAATTCATCAACTTCGGGTCTATCCATATACCTAGAAGAGTTCCAAACTTATCCCTAAAGTCCGAGGCATAAAACATCTCAACTCACGACTAAAACAATGATCCATATCATCATATTATGACTCATACTGAGTCTTTATAGCTACTGATCCTTCCCTAAAAATTCACTGAAACTCCTATCGATTATCCTTCTTGAACTCCTACAGGTGCAACCATCATTCAATTTTCAAGATGTTAGCGTTGTGAAAGAACTTGCTCGAATATCAATTATTATTGTATGTTGTCACATATGTAATAAAAAATAGGTTGTTCGGCAACTTCGCGAGAAGTTAATGTGAAATAATAAATCAACACAAGAATTTTTATATAAAAAACACCTCGCTCCCAAGAGTAAGAAACCAAAACCTGCTCTAGTAGGATTTTTTTTCTCAAATTCCACTAATTTTGAGCAATTATTTTAGGTGATAACTCTATAATCGTAGGACTACTTAGTAGTACCTTTTCCATCTAGAATTCTCCCTAATTTTAGCTACTTCTTTCAAGACTCTACCCAGTTGATAAAGCCCTTACAACAAAGCACCTAATACAACTTCTAGGAGTGTAAAGGTGTTACAATTTAAGTGCAAAGAATCAAACTAGACAACAAGAACTATAATGATAAACTTGAATAGGAATAGGTTCTTCTTCACATTGTTAGTTGATTCTTGCTAAAAATGAAGATCCTCTTATAAAATAATCTCTATTTGTTTTTGCACTTGAGTCTCTTCTGACCATTGTTGTGGTTTGTCTTCAACAACATCAATTAAATTCTTTATACAAGAGTAGCATGATCGATTCTTATTCTCCTAACTAAATACAGATCAGTTCAAGATCAATCCATGAACCTAATCCAAGTTTGACTTAGTTTTCATTTTCCTGAGTCGGCTCCTTTGTCTTCTCCTATTTTTAAAGTTTTTTTCATATGTTCAAATATGGTAATATCTCCATATTGATTTCTTGTACCTTGATCCATTGTATTAGTCATCGTATTAATCCTCAAGGAATCCTTCAATGCACTAGAATCATCTTTTCACCTAATCAACAATATTCTTCCAGTCTACTATGAAGGACTTGTAAAGAGAAACTAAAAGGAGTTGGTGTTAAATACCGAAAATAAAAATTTCTAACTATTAGCTCCTTAACTTCTAGCAGTGTACTTATGTAAGAATCTCTTTTAGTAGATATGTTAAGGAACTTTTTCTTCAGTAGTTCTTTGTCATAACCACTACCATCCCTTATTTGATTCATAATTAATACCCGATTTTTGCATTGAGTTTGTTAAATTTGCTAATTACCAAAACATATAGTAGCATATGTCATAGATCTCCCTAGATCATGACTCTAATTAGCTCAATAAGGAGGAATATGTCGGTTGTCATGACTCGAGATGGGACCCCGAACCAAGAAACAAGACCTAGAACTGCGAATGGCTCCAAGATAACCCATGGCATATATATAACATGAATAAGAGCATTACTAGGAGGAAATAAAGCGTGAACATGACATTAGCGGAAGGCTGCATAGCATATCAACATAAATGTAAACACAAACGAACATCACTGAAACATCTATATAAGTTATCTGAAAAGCCCCTAAACATCTAATGAGTTGATGGAACAACACCCCCAACTAGCTTGCTAATTCTGAAACTAAAAGATGTAAAAGTATGGAATTAAAACTGACGTCCTCGGATCATGAGGACTCACCAAAACTGAAATAGGGTTGGACTGAGCGGGAGCGAGCTAACGATGATACTGAGATGGATCACTCCAATCTATATCATGAGACGATATATCATAGAGTATGCGGTTAGTACTTTGAATGTACTGAGTATGTAAGGTAAGTAAAACATATTAGTAAAATCAATAAGGAGTTCATGAATGTAAGATAGTATAAGACATAGAGTGTTGGTCATAAACTAAACATAAGGGCTCAAAGGCTTCAAAAACTGTACCATAAATGTGAATATGACTTTTTTCATAAATAAAACCTTATAAAGCATATTTGAGCCAAAATACCATAAGTCGTAACATCATAAGACATGAACAAAATAATATATAGAAACTAAGAAACAATGGTAGATTCTTATAACCAACACACCCCACGTGAGCATACATGAAGCCCGACCTATAAAACCTTAGTACAGAGGGTGTTCATACCTTTTCATAGGTAGAACCATGAAAAAAGGTGTGATATCACTCATGGTTAGCCCATTCGATCATGCGAGACACTCTCATGGAGGACTCCATTATGGCTATATTGGCACGTAGTTCTGAGACCTGAGTGCATTGGAACCACAGTCTACTCGGTGTTAAATATTCTCCCTAAAACATATATAGTTCTCATATCATAATCATGAAATATACTTGAAGTACATGGGCTATTTGGAATCATGAGATTCATAAACATGCTTAAAATACGTGAACTAGCCATGAATTAGGCCTGTGGGTCGGCTATAAACACAAACTTGATATTTGTAAAAGCCATGCAAACTTGAGGAAATAATCATACTTTAAAACTCATAATTCATGAAGGGTTCTTGTGAAAAATTATGCGTCATGATCATAAAACATAATTCAATTTCATAAGAAACTTGAAACCATAAGAGGATCATGGAATTTTGCTCAATTCGAATGTAACTCTAGATATTCAAATCATGCTTGAGGCTTGGGACCATAGATTCATGAGGAACTTGATAGAACAAGAAACTCTAATCACAAAAACACAAATTGGAATAAGGAGAAACTAATCTCATAGATAAACATGAAGGAATTTCAACAACATCCAAACCCAATCATAGAATTCGAATTTAGGGCATAGGGAATTGGGAAGTCATGGTTTCAATTGAAAAAGGGCATAAGGGTGGAAGAAATATCATTGATAACCCCACATACCTAGGCTTAATGAGATTCTTTCTAGGGTTTTATGCCCAAGAGAGATTGCAGAAGAAGAAATTGAGAAATCCTTTCTTCCTTGAGAGCTTGATCTTTCCCAATCTTGATGTATGAGAGAAGTGAGGAATAAGCTAAGAAAAACTATAAATTACACCCTTAATGATCCCCAAAATGATGTCACTTAGGAATTAGTAGCTAAGGAAATTACAAAATTATTCCTGAAAATCGAGCTGAATTTGAAAAACTGAGCATCTCGACGGTGGCCGTGACGGGTCGTCACTCGTTCGATGGTCTGTCGCCCTCACCTTAAATCCTTAACCATAGGAGGGTCCTTACTAGCCCTTAATGATAGTATAAGTGATGGGTCGTCACTCCCTTGACGGTCCGTCGAGTCTACCGTCACATTTGGATCACCGAGACATCATGCGATTGAACATGCGACAGTCTATCGTGAGGCTGACGGCCGTTATTCTCGTCGTCAAAACCAAGATACCACGGGCAATGGTCCGTCGACCACCTGAAGGACCATCGGTCCCATTATCACACATACACTAGACCTGCAACTTCAGTTCTTTTCCCTTTAAGAAGACATTTCGAGGCTCGAGGTGTTACATTGGAAACAAATACTACCATGATTTTTGGGCTTCAATTTAAAGGAATTCCTTATGGACTTATAAATATTAATATACATAGCCAAAAGTTATAAAATATTTTGTGCCCAACCTTCAGGGCACAGGATTGTCTCGGGAACACATACTTCAGTCAAAAAATCACAAAATCAATGAAGTGGAGCTGGAAAGAAAAATCTACATATTATAGAGGCAAAAATTTGTGGTTGTTATTCCTAGCCTCTAAGAAGGGCGTGTTGTCTAGAGATATTATACTGTAGTTTCCACCACTACAAAAATTTTCATCCATCCCCCGTCATGATCATCATCATTGTTAGAAAGGATTGTTGACGTGTCCAAAGCACACGCAAGCGCATGCGGTCGTCAAGCAATAAGAATGGTTAAGTCCAAATTATCGTACCTGCAAAGACTTGTCGGATTGACTGTTATAATTTAAACTCTTATTTCACTATTCTAAACAAATAGTTTATCTTTGAAATTATTGTTATTATAAGTAATTGCAATTTACGATGTAAAATTAGCAAACATGAAATTTTTTGATTTTGTTCAATAGATGTCAAAATCCAAGGTTTTGGGTGTTTCACAATCAAATTGTTAAAACTTAACTATTCTCTTGGGATAATAGTTGCAACTTAATATTACTTTATTGAATATCTTTCTGATAACTCAAAGACTACTTGACTATCTCTAATGCCTATATTTTTATGATTGTCGAATAATTGTAAAGTGCACGCAAGATTTCATCAGTGTCAACTAAACGAGACTACAAAATATATTTGTATCCTCAAAATAGCTAATCAATCCTCTTTCCTTATAAGGTTCACGAACACGCACTATTTCTGCTTATTACCCTTGTGATTCTCTCTTTCGAGTTCAATGAATGAGTCACAAATAGTATTTGCAAGTTAATCAAGCTAACAAATAATTAAAATAAAGAAGAAATAAATAACCCAATCATGGAAGAGTTAATTAAGCATAAAATAATTCTCAAATATCGACTTTCATGGTTTTACCAAAACCCTAGAATTAAGTAGTTTAGTTGCTCATGATTCGTACAACATGTAAGAACTCATGAAATTACAAGAATTAGATGAAAGAAAAAAATAAAAGAAATAAATTGAGAAGAAGTTTGTTCTTTGCCTTAGGTATCTCCAAAGACTCGTCCAACCCTTTTTTCTCTGTGAAAAGATCTATTTATAGAATTTAAGGTCATGCAAGAAGTCAACTCACTGAATCCTAAACAAAGTAGGAGGTTGTAGCTTTGCGCCACCCTTTCATCGTAAATGGTGGCATAATAGTATGTTTTAGGTTCAGAAATCAAGGTCTGCTTGTGCCACCTTTTTTTGGTTTATCTCATCTATCCTCTCTACTTCATAATGAAATAAGTGGCCCGACAGTGTATTTTAGGTTCTATCAGCAGGATTGTTCACGCCACCTTTGTTTGTCCAATATGTGGCAAATTCCATTATTTGGCTCCACCCTTGTATCACAAGGGGTGATGCCACTGCTTCAAGGACTTGTGGATGTTTGTGTCGTCATATGATCTTCCTTCAAACATCGATGAAATGTCTCAAAATGCTTCCTTTTCATAACGAATTACCGACATACATATAAACCGCACATTAAGAGGAATATGATCAAATTTATATGCAAAGGAGACAAAAAAAAGGCTAAATGTGAAGTAAATGATGGCTAAATATATGCATTTTTTCTCCAACATCAACTGTCCGTCGACCATATTCTGCAAGAGAAAATACTCCCCCGGGAAGATCATTAAGACGGCTAAGCTTATTAGATGGTTAAGGGTGAAGGTTTCCTTAACCAAGACCAATAGGTATTGAAGAAAACTAACTACCCTTCATATATAGGTCCAAATTGTGCCATGAAGACCTGGTACATCAATGAAAGAAGTCAAGGATGACCTCATTGATTGGGGTTTGAACCCCAAAGTAAAGGAGTATACAAAAGAGTAGCACAGTTATTGATTGGTGATCCATTAATCTTATTTAAGGGATATCAACCGAACTTAGCTTTCCCACTCATAGTCATCTTTCCACTCGAAAGATTATTAAATCAAATTACGTAATGGTAATCACCAGCCAACTTGTTACATTCGCTAACCTAGTTTTCATCATGCGATTGAGGAGTGCAATCACTGTTGAACACGTTTTTTTAGGGAACGATGTCGATGGTGATGGGTTCACGGAGCTCTTTCTTCGATCATTTTCTTCTTTACCAAATAGAAGCCTTCGTTAATGAAAGTTTCTTCAATGACGGTGATGGTCATCGAAAGAATCAGGGGCACCTTGGAGAAACCATGGGTATGAGGTAGGTTCTCCATAGAAGGGGAAAGCTTGGAAGACATCGTGTGAGTTTGAAAACAAGATGAGGCATCAAAATTAATGCAATGGTTTTAAATAAAAAAAATGTGAAGGATTGGAGCTGCAGAAGAAGTCAAGAGAAGGATTTAGAAGACGAAGTGAAGAATTGAGAGGTTTCTATGGATTGTGAAAAGTAAAACTCATCATTACCTCGATAACTGGTGGTAAAAGTTGGCCCAATCACTAGGTGGGACACATTGGACGTATTTAATACAAGGAGGCATACTTCGCTTTGATTACATTAGAAGGTTATTCACATCCTTTCCCACCAAATATATAAGATTAGTCTACTTCCCAAGCACCATAAGTGGATACCTAAAAAGTAGGGGAACAATCTGTATGGTTCAAAATCTAGCTTTAACGTCCGAATGTATCAGAAGGCAATACTTGGTAGTCAAAGTCTTTACAAAAACATCTCAGAAATAATAACATCGGTCATGGCCTTAAGTCATATAGGGTAAAGTCGTTCCTATTTGTTAAAGGCACGGAGTAATGAAGAAGGTCCATCTAGCTGCAGAACGATAAGACCAGAGGTAGAGTTCATCAATCTCCAGATTAGATAAACGTTGCCAGGAATCATTTCCTCTAAATCTGGAATTCTCTTTAGCATACGAACATAATGGTTTTAATATGTAGATAATGCTCATTATGATGGGTTGAATATGTGCATGATGTTATGCAGGGTTAGTTATAAATCCATCTCTTCCCTCAGTTATATTCCATCTCATTTTCATTACAGTAATTCTATTATACTCACTATTGTAACTTGAAGCTCTCCTACTATTGCCTTTTCCAGTGACATTACTGGACAATTATATCGGAGAAGAATTAATAAGAGTTACTTTTTTACCTTACTTCATTATTCTTCCCTTCACCATCTTTACCTATTATTTGGTTTATTCTATTTAGCAAGATATATAACGTCAACGATATAACATTTATTAGTATTAATTCACGTGTCCTTGGTTTCGTTTCACAAATTCAATTGGCTATTTTGAATAACTGATTCGGGGGTAAACACTTTGTAACATGTGATAGAGATGGAGACATGGCAAATGTGAAAAGTATACTACTGATTTTGATTAACTGAACTTGGATAGATTTAGTCCTGATGATTCAAATGTTTTCTAACAAACTCAAAGGTCAGTTGGCAGTCGTTATAGAAAACCTATTCATTGGATTGTACATATCGAAACTAACCTGGACTGGAATCTTTTAGTTGCCAATTAAAACAAAGATTTTCTTGTTCATTCTTGTCACTGTATTGTTCATCATAGTTACTGTATACTAGGAATTAGGAACATTTAACATTTGCAAATTGATTAATTTAAAGGGAGAGAGGGATGCTCCATAAGTACAAAGAGTTACCAAATTTTTTGCAATTGAGTGTAATTTAGTCTGTATTGTCTGCTTCCTCATCTCTCGAGGTCAACTGGTCTTCTTTTTCCTAGCCCTTTTTCTTGTGTTATGGACTACTGGTCCATTCTTTTTAAATACTACTGGTTTAGTATTACTGTGTTGCGCGTATGTCTCGTCTCTATATATTAGATTTAACATATAAAAATAATTTTAATTTATTTTTTTTTCTTTTTAGTCTATGTGTCTAGTCAAACACCTTCACATAAATTGAAATAGAAGAATAGTGCATATTTAACTAAAAAGAGTAAATAACAAAAATATTAAGTTAATTGAAACAACTTAAAGTATTTTTTACTAATATTTTTCTTTTCTATATATTTTCTTTTCTTTTGTTCAATTGTACAATTTTTTAAGATTAGAAAAGAAGAAAAAAAAAGAGAGAAAAGAAAGAGAGAAAAGAATCCAATGTATTAAGACAAAATGAAGTTACATTCTTTAATTTATTTTCTCATGATGTTAAGTTGAAAATTTGTGACGGATAATTAGATAGTTTAATAAAGTAAAAATTGATATAAGTTAATAAAATTTTAATTGATTTTAAAGTCTCAAATATTAGGACTTTCAATATGATTTAAATAAGAAAAGATTTAAGAATTTTTTTTAGTTTTTTTATATTTTTTAAAAACAAAATTCGTTTTTATAATTTAATTAATTTTAAAATTCTAAATATTAATAATAATTAAATAATAATTATTTGAAAAACAGAGGATAACAAATTTATCTATTATACCGTCTTTTAAACATTTCTAAGGACCTCATAGATAGATTATTATATTACGTGAGATAGAATATTTCATTAAATACTTGTTTAGTAATAATATCTAAACGAGAACACCTGATTTTAACTGGTATCTTTAAACAAAATAAAAATCTTGAGTATTTTATATTAGAATACCTTTAAAGCTTTTTTTTAACCAGAAGTTGCATATGTATACTACTCCCTCCGTTTCATTTCAATTATTAGATATATTAAAAATAAGCTATTTCAAAATACTTGGTTACTTTCAAAATTTAAGAAATAATTACTTATGTTTTTTTCCTTCAATTCTACCTTATACTTAAATTCATTCTAAATGTAAAAAAAATATAAAATTTTATACTTTTATATTTGTTTGTTGTTTTGTGTTTTTTTATGTTTTTATTAATTTTTTCTTAATAAAAACACAGAATCTTATGTGCTACAATTAAATGAAACTGAGAGTATAATTAGTAAAGAGTAAAGGTAATTAATTACTTCAGTATCATAATTTTTGCATTAACTAGCTAGTTCGTGAACCAAAAGTACTCTCAATATAAAATACTTAATGAATTGCATTTTAAGTGTAACTTACGTTACCATAAAAGATGTCTCCTGTCTAATAGTTTAGGCTTCTTTTTTGCAAAACTCCTCATTTTCGGATAAAAAAAAATTATCAGCACTCGATATTTAAATCAAAAAATATAAATTTATTATGATTAAGTATATTTTATGAATTGAGAATGTATATTAACTAATCGTGGTTAAATGAAAAGATATCTATATGCAAATACATGTTATATATTTATACATTGTATCTTTTTTTTTTAAAAAAAAAATTGGGTACACTTTAACTAATTTTCGAGGCATTTTTTATCTCTCATCAATACATGTATCATGCTGCAATTCTTTCTAGAGTTTGTTATTGGGAAACTTACGTAAATATACCCTTCGAACATCTAATTTATCAATATGATTAAAGTATACATCATTTATTTATTTCAAGTATATATGTTGTATATAGATATTTATATCGTATGTATTATATAATACGGTATTTTTAATGTAAAATATATAATATTTTACATTTGTATATACTTACAAACTAGATAGCCTAAACGGTTGTAATCTTTCCATTTGTTATTTATCTGTAAAATAGATTTGTTAGGGAAAGGAACGTCTTAGCAATGGTCCTTAAATGGCATGTGCCTTCTACCTACGGGAGCTCGTTTGATTGGGTTAAAATTGATCAAATTAATTTTTAATTTTTAATTATATTAATTCATAAATTTTAAAAGGATTAATTTATTAATAATTGAATGTTCTTTATTTATTTATAAAATTTGAATAATTAGACTATGACTGTTTTTTTTATTTTTAAGCACTTTTACTTAAAAGTTATTTTTTTAAAGATAATTCAAACATGCTCATAGTATTTCAATTAACCACTATCAATCTCTGATTTAGAATGATAGGAGTGATAAATGGGTGAATAGAATATATAAGCATATTAAAAAGGATAATAAAATGAATAAAGTATTTGACGAATCATACATAACATAGATAAAAAGAATTGGTTAATCGACGAATAATCATATTATTCATGGTCGAATAAAAATAGAAGTTAAAGATCAAAATAAGTTTAATTTAACGTCTGTTGTGTGGTCAAGAAACTCATAAAATAACAAACACATAAATAAATATTGATATCGATATTATTCTACTTTTTAATAAGTAATATGAATAATATTCATATTTAATTTATTTTAAATTATTCAATTATCCAACCCATATAATGGGTTGAGATTGAATGATTCCTTTTTTATTCTTAACCATTTTGGCAGCTCTAGGTGTGGTGTGAGTGAGTAAATATTTTTCAGATCACTGTTTGAATGAACCAAACCTGTTGGGAACCATTGCCCCTCTTTTCTCTAAACATGTTCTCTTATTAGTTTATTAAGATTATTGTCCGGATTTACTTGGAATTTGAAGATTGTTCTTGTCTCCGCTTGTCTCTACGTATAATTTGTGCCGAAGAATTAACTAAATCTAGTCGCCCATTCCCGGTTACGTAAATTAAGTTATTAGAAGATACATAATAAATATATGTATAGGTTATATTTCCTCCATTTCATTTTAATTTTTAGGTATACTAAAATAGGTGTTTCAAAATACTTGTTAGTTTTAAAATTCAAGAAATAATTGACCATGTTTTTTTTCAATTCTACCCTAGTACTTAAAGTCATTCTAAAATGTAAAAAAAATTAATAAGGTTGTATTAGTCAAATTATCATCCCTATTGACTTTTAATAAATGAAAATCTTATCCTAGTAATTAAAGTGGAAAAAGGAGTATATATTAGCAGAAAAGTAGATAATGAGTTCAAGCTGGTTATTTTTTAAAGATCATTCACCCTTAAATTTATTTTAACGTTTTCTATTACTTTGTTCATTTTAATTTATGTGATGCTGTTTGAATAGACAAAATTTAAGAAAGATGTTTTTTTTTAAAAAAAAATTATAATTTAAAATTAATTAATTAAATTTTCTAATTTTTTAAAAAATAATTTTGGGGTGTAACATTTATAATAAAATAAATATTTAAAATATTAAATTTTAATAAATATTAAAAAAAAACAATTCTTTTAGACGTACGTAAATTTGGTATCAAAAAAGGCATCATTACAGTAGTTCAATTTTAATTATCGACCTCACATATAATGCATGTTGAGGAGAATAAAATAGCAAAATCATGAAAGGTAAAAAGAGGGGAAGATTCCAATTAGTGTGTTAATGCTTTTTCATATTTGATGAAATAAAATTTTATTATAATATCGATGTACATTGGCACAAAATTATCAGTGGGAGACATACTATTATATAATATATTCTTGTCATGGTATTTGCCAATTTGGCTTTTCTATTCGATCAAGAGTACTCAAAAGCATGATTTATCCTGGTTTTTAATTTTTTTTTTTAAATGGATTAATTTTTAATTTTTATTTTTAATAATTAAACTTATGTCTAATGAAAAATAAGTTTTTTAATGACTCAAAATATACTTTATGAAATATTATAATTTTTTATTTATTTTGTTATTTTTTAAAAAAACAATATTATTGCTATATTTTAATTGAATAAAGTTATTTTAACCAAAAAAATTTAGTAATCAACTCATTATTATGGAAACTTATATGTATTATAATTACAAACCTGGATTCTGTACATTAATTATACCATCTGATCAATAGAATCTATAAAAAAAAAAACTTTTAAATTCAATCAATACTTTTTTCATTTGTTAACTGAGTAAGCCAATTGATCGAGTAAACTTCATGTCAAAAGATATTTGTCTAATCAAGAATAAAAGTTCTTCAACAAACTAAACAAAACTTTTTGGCTAATGAACAAATTTTCTATAAATAACAACTATTAAAAATAAAACACATGAAATATTTCTAAAACTTTTAGTACATTACACATGGGCCCTAGCTATACCAAGAAAGCGCACCAATTTTCATGAGAAAATTATACTCAATAACATTGGAAATAGGTGATTTTAAATTTTTGACTCTCCATAAATCTTTAAGCTCAAAAGTGTTGCCCTGAGGCAAAACTTGTTAAATTTGGAGTCAATTTTTAAGGTTATTCTGGTAAATTATCCAATTTCATTGCTTTCAAATGAATTCAATTTTTCTCACATGGCTAATAGATAAATATGTGATAAATCACTAAGCTTTTAATATTTTTTTCTATTTATGTGATACACTTTGATCGAATACTAAGGTTAAGAAAGAAAGATTTTTTTTAATTTTTTTTTTATAAATGGTCTAAAACAAGTTATTGACAATTGTGTTCCTATTAACGATCTTATTAGAAATAAAATGGGAAGTTGCAAGTTAAATTGTTTCTAAATATAGAAATGTATTTTTTTTTGGACAGAGAAAAATAATATTGCATCACATAAGTTAGATTGCGTATGATTTAATTATTGAATATTAAACTCATAATTTTAAAAATATAAAGTGTTCAATGCTAAAAATACTAAAAATTTAATCTGTCAAGTTTAAATTCTTAATCCGTTATTTGTATTCAATTAATGCCCTCTCGTCTAGTTGAACAGAGGAGAAGCTGGTCTTCAAATTATTGATTCAAAAGAACTCAATAGCTTCAATGCAAATCTTATATTTGTATTTAACAAATTATTTAATATGTATTAATAACTTATCAATAATTCATTAATATTTTTTTATTTTAAAATATAAAATTCATAAACTTAAAATTCTAATGTTGCTTTTGTAGTTGAATGTTGCATATTTGGGAGTTTGAAAGTTTGGACCACATGCACCCCTTGTTCTTCCTCTATAAGAAGACCTCCTCCTTGCATTTTAAATCCAAACTCTATGATCCAATTTCTTCAAATTGAGGAAAAACAGGTGCTTACAAATTAAATTTGTTACTCCATAGCTTCTCATTCTTCTTTCATTAAAAGTTGCAAGGAAATTACCAAGGAAAATGAGGAGGAAAAATGCAGCTACATATGAGAAGTTAAAAAAGAGGATATCAAGTGGAAAACTTGGAAGGTTTGTCAAGGAACAGAGAGGACGACTTTACATTATGAGAAGATGTATAATCATTCTAATTTGTTGGCATGACTAACAGCTTAGAAGTCGCGTGTTCTGAGTTTAAAATGCAATAGATTTTAATACATATATATATATATATATACATATATATATATATATATATATTCCTTTCTCTTTTTTTTTTTTTGCTATATATGTTTAGTATCCGAAATTTACTAGTTCAACTAATTTAAATTTGAGCATCATAGTTCTCCCTAAAAAGGAAGCGCACGCTTCCGACCAAGAAACCTCTCACCATCCATTAAGGCACGAGCTCAAGACCTCTTGTTTTGGCTTTATTTATACTCACTAATTTGTAATGGCAAGCAACGACGGCGTCAAAATGAAGGATAGTCGATTGAAAACTCTTTAATAAAAAAATTATACTCGCGTATATTGTTAATTATTCTGCAATATAAGTTAAACTTCTAATGTAATTTCGTTTCTTTTGATATTTTTTTTATTACATTGAAAAATAATATTATATAATATAAAAAATTAATATTATAGAAAATATGAGTACTATAGTAAAATGTTATTAGAGGAGATGAAGGTTATTAACTGATCTTCATTCTTTAATTTGTATATATAGTTTTGCATCCTTCCATATTTTCTTCCATATTTTTTCCTGTCAATTTTATATGCTAAGGTTTTTCTTTGTTTAGCGGCAGTTTCTTTTATTGAGATATCATAGGCCCATAAAAAGAAACATCTGAGAGGACAGAATTGTTTGTTATTATTTTTTTTCCAGAAAAAAAAAAAGTAGTTTAGTGTAGAACGCATTCCGCATTTACATAAAGTTTAGAAAAAAATTGATCTTAAAGAGTGTGACGTAGCCAGTCTATCTTAATACAGTATCAATAAGTATTTCTACGATTAAAGCCCACGACTTATAAATCACAAAAAAATAACTTTATTGTTACTTTATAATCCGCCTTCCCCTTCAAAGGACAAAATTATTCAGACTAATAACTAGATAATATCATCACCACACAAAGCTTTGTCCCTTTCTTCTTTCTCTGGATAGAGGAACATTGAAATATGCATAAATTTGTTGTGGAGAAAGCTTTTGATAGACTTGATCAATTGTATTTCATTGTTAGATTTGCTCCAACGACTCAATTTGCCTACAGAATAATTATACTTGGAAATATTCTATTTCTCTATATCATCATTATTTGCATGCAATTTCTCTTATTGTGCTCATTGACGATACTTGTAAACCCATTAAGAATAGTAAAGGGCTCTTATCTCTCATCTCCCTATTTGCAAATGACTTCATCCTTTTTGCAGAAGCTGATGTTACTAATATTAATACTATATTACCATCTATATTTATATTTATATCCATATATTATTTTAGAAAAGAAAAAGAAAAAGAAAGTCGGCCATGAAATTTTGTCAAATATCACGGGAAGAAGTTGCCATGTGGCAATTTTAGTATAAAACTAGTTAAATTAGGTAATAATTAATTATTATTTTTAAATGTAAATTCAAAAGTAATTAAAATTTAATAT
>JACEIK010008654.1:0-23168 GCA_018107945.1 Datura stramonium | reverse complement strand
AGCCAGGCACCAGATGTGCCTAGGCCCACCAGTTAGTAGTCCAGGTCCTTCTAGGGCACCAGGTGCCAGTCATACCCCCCAGGGCGGGGCGTGACAATACTGAAAGATAGATGTCCTCGGAGGATGAGGACTCACCTAAAGCAGGGTCTGAGCTGGAACAAGGGTTGAACTAACACGCATCTGAGCCTGATCGTTAGGACCTGTATCATAAAACAATACAACATATAGTATGGACTCAATACTTGCAATGTACTGAGTATGCAAGTTAAGTAAAACAAGCTGAATAAGTATATACTAAAATCATGTACATCATCAGATTTTGAGAGTAAAAATTGCATGTTGATATCTGAAAATATGAATAGACATAAATGGGATCTCATAACTGATTTGAATGGCCCAAAGCTGAAACAGAGATTCATATGTAAAAACTGATAACCTGATCATTAGGTCAAACCTGCTGAAAACATAACAGCATAACTGATAAACATGCATAACTAAGATCGTGAGGAATAGTGAGAGACTCGCCATTTAACCAACACAATCACGATAGATCATATTTGATCCCAACTATTACACTCAAGTGGGCAGAGCCTTCCAAAGCCTTGTTAGGGCTAAGGGCACTACCATGACATCGATATCAAGTTGATAGCCCATTTGGGGCAGGGGAAGCTCACAAGGGAGGTCCCAAGGTAAATATGTAATCCTCTGTTGGCACATAGTTCTGAGACCCGGGTTTTCATGAACCCCTAGCCTACTTGGTGTTAGACACTGCTCCCAAAAACATGCAAGGTGCTCACAATCATTTTTCAACGAAGCTGAAACCATACCATAAGCTGAAAAGTAGGAGTAGAAACTCCAAATCTATATGGTAAGCTGATTTATAAAGTTAAATTGAATCATGAAAACATGTTTAATCTGAGTGGGATTACCCAAAATCTGATGATCATGCATACTTGAATTAGACTTCACTATTCAAAATCATAGATTCATATATGGGTAATTCATAAACATAAATACATGCTAGATACTTCATCATACTTGAAATCACCAATCATAGAATAACTTTTCATGAATTTGCATAACTGGGCATAATCTTTTAAAACTTGAAATCATGAATTTGTAATCAATTAGTACATAAAATTTGTCCATGGATCTTAAAACATGATTTGAAACATGAAGGGAATTGACCCATAAATAAATCATAGAGAATTTCATGAAATTAGGATAAAACCCATAAGATCATAAACTTAAATTAAGTCTAGAATTCATGAACTTGAGTAGACATATGGGCATGAGAGTGAAAGAAAACTCTCATTCATGGCCCTAAATACCTGGGTAAACTAATTATTAACTTGACTTTGAAAGCACAGGAGATTTGGAGGATTCCTAAGCTTGATCATTAATGGAACCCTCTAAACTTGCATGCATTGGAGTTAAATGAATTAGAATAGGTTAAACTCCCCTAATACACCTCTTTCAGGGCTTAGGAGCTTAGGATTTACAAAAATACCCTTAATAAATTCGCAGTAAAACTGTCCTGTCAGCTGCCATGAATCATACAATGAGTTGTACAATCCTCTTAAGACTCATGGTATCCTCCTGTACTGACCAAATCCAAAACCTCTAACCCTCTTAATATTTCCACAAATCTTACTACGATCCATAACACCATCATACGAGTCGTACCATCACCCATACTATCAATCACTGGATAACTCCGAGGACTTTCTACGACTTTTGATCATGGGTCGTATCCACATACTACGACTCATAGTAGGGACTCGCGGTCTGGGGAACAAAAATATCTAACCTAGTCCATGAGTCTTCCTACGACCCGTACTACCAAACTACAACTCATAGGTTGAGTCATACTGAGGAAAAATGTAGATTTTCTGCTGAACTCATTTCCAATCCTCTCATCTAGTCTTAGGAGCCTTCGGGGTGTTACAACTCAAAATCTTTGAGTTTCAAAAAAACAACATTTTACTTTAGCTTTTGAAACTCATGCTTTAAACTAAACTATTTCTCTAACAATCTCTTTAGAAAACTCTTTAAAAAGAAGCTCTGCTTTAGTCATGAAAATAATGCATTTATCTCAAAACACAAAGCTTTAAAAACTAATAACTTTCATGCAATTGGGTCCATGGTATAAGAGACATCAACCAACAAACAATACAACTAAGCGAGTAAGTGTCTTGACCCGAGCATGGACCCCAGACCACAACACATGACCTAGAACCACGAATAGCTCCCAGCTAACCCATGACATATGCATAGCATTATTAAGAGCATATGACTAAGAGAAAGTAAAGCATAAATCATAACATGAGTGAAAGTCTAGAATCTCATAAAGCAAAAACGGGACTTCTAGTCAAAACTGCTGAAACATCTAACATCAAGTCTGAAAAGCCTCTAGTCATAGATAAGCTGATAGGACAACACCCCCCAACTAGCCCTACCAATATCTAAAAACTAAAAGACATAAAAGAAAGAACATGTTACAAAATTGACGTCCTCGAATCATGAGGAATCACCAAATATGGGGCTGGACTAGACCAATGTGTGAGAAAAGCTAACTTTGAGGCTGGGACTGATCACCCGAACCTATATCACGAGATGATATAGCATTGAAGTGTAAAACCCCGGATAGTTTGAGAGATAAAATTGTGCTTTCAAGGTAGGACTAAGAGCACTTAATAGGCTAAGAAGGAAGTATTATGAGTTATTTGAATCATTCTATGGTCATATTTAAGATTGGACATTGATCAAGTTGTAGAACAAAATTCAGAAAAAGTGATCGCAAAATTTCCTTCTTGAGATTCTTTGAAATTTAGGTCAAATGTCTCGACACTTTTCTCCCAATCTATAAGTACTTATGGGGTGTTCTACCTATCTAATTAAATAACTACGAGTCTAGTTTTCAACACATCAAATCGTTCGTCAATCCAACTTTAGAGTGGAGAGATATTCATGTTTTCGCGAGTCCGCACAAGCAAGCACGTCACAAGGGTCCAAGGCGGTGGAAGGCTATTTAAGCCCCTTTGGTCGGTTTTTGGTCATCCAAATTCATTTTCCAGAAACCTACTTTGTAAAAAACCTCTCTAAACTTCTCTACATGGTTTTCTTTGGGTTTTTAGGCTAGAGCCATGGCTCAACATGATTTTGGTGTTGGAAAGTCGGGAATCGCGTGTAGTCCGTGGTTTGATATCTTTTTCCGGGCTGTTGGTGGTTGTTTCGTGCTGAAGTTGGTAATCCTTCTTTATTCTTTTCTCCTTAGTTTTTGAGGTTTTTTATAGGTGTGTTAATGCCGGTAGGTTATTGTCTCGGAGTTTCTACCGTCGAATTCCTATGAATCTTATTGGGTAAGCTTCGTGTGTCTTGTCTTGTTGTTGAGTTGTGTTGGCTGCGTTTTGGCAAAATTTTGGACTGCCTTTAGGAAGTAGGTTCATGGTGTTGAAGGATCAAGTTCGTCTAGGCTTGAAGCTAAGGTATTCTAGGCTTGTCCCTCCCTTTGTCAGCAAGAAGTCCATAGCCGTTGTCGTCCGTGTTGACGTGTATGTTGGCTGTTTGTCATGGCTTGTGTTTTTCTATTATTGAACTCTTGTTCTGCTGTTTATATGGTGATAATGGTGTGTTTAAGGTACTGGTTTGGTTGGTGGCTCGGGCTTGAATGCAGAGAATCGTAGACATGGCAAATTATTAGGCTCGTGTCGAGAGGCCGTATGTGAGGCATGTGGTTCTTGTAGCAAGTTGTGGGATATTTGAGTGAATAAGATTAGGTGATTATGTTGACAAGTGAATGAGGGTTTAGAGTGGTTAAGGTCGATGGCTGCGATGATCTGTTGTTATATTTGATTCGGCGATCGTGTCAGCCGTGTCGATGGCACGTGACACTTGGGCTGGTTTGAACGTGTCCCTTGATGTTAGTGGTGAGTAGAGTGGCTTGTGGGCTGTTTGATAATGTATTATTATTGTTGAGATTATTTGTGTGTGCTGTGTTTGAGGCCTTGTGGCTTGTGGATATTCGATGCACGAGAGTTGTTCCGGCTAGGGGTCGAGCCCGAGATACCTTGTGGCTTGTGGATACCCGACGCACGAGAGTGTTTCCGACTGAGGGGTTGAGCCCAAGGAGTGAAATGACCTACGGGTTTGAAAATGATATCCTCCGTAGTGTCGAATTGAGACATGATTTGAGAGTGGTCCGAAATGTTTGAGCCTTCATGGGATCGCAATTTGGTTCTCCTAGATAGATTGAGCTCCGCTAACTGTGCACAACCGAGAGAGAGTCTGGCAGTGCTTGATTGATGATGTTCACGGACTGATGTTTACTTTTGATATGGTTGGCATTATATTGTAATTTCTACTCGTGTTATATGTTATCTTATAGCAGTGGATGCTAGATGTTGGCTGGTGTTAGCTGGAGGCCGTAGAGAGGTGTAGAGGTGATGACAGGTGAGTTGTGTTGGCTAGGTGCCGCTGTGTTATTGTATACTTTTAGACTTGCCGGGATTATGGGGGCCAGGTAGGTTTTGTTTGTATGTTTATTTGTACTTTCCAAGATTATGTGGGCCAGGTAGATTTTATATTTTTACTTATGTTGAGTCTCCTTCTGTGATATCTGGTATATCTGTTGATCTCTGATCTATGTCTTCCAATTGTTTCGGCATTTCATGCTCGGTACACTCTTTTACTAACGCCCTAGTCGGGGCGCTGCATTCATGCCTGCAGGTGATGGTGGGCTGTTAGATCGAGTTCTTGGGTGCTGAGTGGAGTTCCAGCTGAGTTGGTGCGCTCCAGGTCTTTCGGAGTCGCCAGATGTTTGAGTTAAGGGTAGTTCAGGGCCTTGTCCCGATCATTTGATTACTAATGTATTCATAGAGGCTCATAGACATTACTGTGGTTTTAGTATGTTGTTATAGGCCAGGTGGACCATGTTGTATAGTTGTTTTCCTTTCCGTGGCCTTGACGACATATGGTATTTTTTTTTGGTTGGTCAGGTGAGCCAGCTTCTGCTATAGTCTATCGTCTTATTCTTATTTTATAGTTGTTGTGTTGTTGAACCTCATTGGTTCTAGCCTTTTTTTTATAATTTGGGCGTCAGATATGCTCATATCAGGGGTGGCACTAGGTGCCAGTCACGCCTCCCCGAGTTTAGGGTGTGACGTGAAGTATGCGATTAGTACTTTGAATGTACAGAGTATATAGGATGAGTAAAACATGAGAGTAAGGAAAACATGATAAAATCATAATCATAAGATAGTCATAAACAAGAGTTAAGCATCATAAGCTGAAGTATAACGACCCAAGGTTTTGAGAGTAAAATCATACTGCTTAACATGTATGAAATCATAAGTAAAAGCTCACAAATAGACCAATTGGTCAATCACACTATAAAACATGATATCATAAATCCTAAACATGAACATCTTAAAACATGAGGAATAGTGGGAGGCTCTTGATGAGCCCGCAAGTGTACGGGTCGTACAAGTAATAAAGTGGCTCTTTTGAAGAACCGGATTGTCGAACCCACAGGAATAGGAATACGGGGTGAAAGTATAACGACCTGGTTTTGAGAGTAAAATCATACCGCTTTAACATGTATGAAATCATAAGTAAAAGTCACAAATAGACCAATTGAATATCATAATTATAAAACATGATATCATAAATCCTAAACACAACACTCAAAAACATGAGGAATAGTGGGAGGCTCTTGATGAGCCCGCAAGTGTACGGGTCGCGTACAAAGGGCTCTTTGAAGAACCGACAATGCAACCCACAGGAATAGGGAATGTGGTGAAATCTTTCAAACGTAAATTTACTACAACTATAAAAGGTACAACAGAGTAACTAAAGATAATTTGTTTTTGAGAATATAATTTTATACTACACTCGGGCCAATTAGATACTGAATCTAAACAATGGTTACAAGAGTATGCCGAGGTTGGCTAAGAACATGTGAAGACAATTAACTATTAATTTACGTGGTTTATCTTTTCCTCCGGCTAAGTAGCCCCGAACTACTGCCTATGGATTCGCCAAAACTCGTATTTAACCCAACTTAAGAATCATGAACCTTCCACCTACATTTTCATGATAAGAAGGAATTCAAGTTCTAGCAATACTAAACCGGTTCCACACATGATCACACGACTTTCGGGTATATTTATCCCAAGGTAAATCAATTCCCGGCCCTCCCGAACTAAGAAAAGATCATGATCTCACACTCACAACTTTCAATTTCTTGCCCTCTCGGGGTGAAACCTGATTTTGGATTTACATTAACATGGCCAGACATTAATGTAGAACAAGAATTAAATAGAACAAACTATGGAAGAAAAGAGAAAATTAAACCAAAGAATTCAATAATTACATGAACACAAAGTTCATAACTCAAAGAAGAAGGAGAATTAGCCACTCATTTGTGGATTAATCATCCTAAAACAAGTGTTAATCATACAAGCAATTGAAAAGAAGAAGAAAGAGATAGAGAAGAACCCTGGAATTTTCGTCCTCAATGTTGCCTCGTAACCCACGTTCTTGCTCCACCAAGTCAATTTTGAAAATGTCCCTAAGTGTTCTATTTATACTAGGATAAATTTTCCCGGAATAACGAGCAACGTGTCACGGAGTGCATCGCGGAGCACTGCCTCCGTGACACGGTGCAAACGCTGAAGCCCTCTCGAATTTGTCCGCCTGTATCTTTCATCAACGTGGCACGGCGCATCGCGGAGCTGGCTGTACCTGGACCACTCTGCAATCAGCGGACCTTCTCTGAAATGCACCATCTCAATTCACTTCCAACGTGGCACGGCTCGATCGCGGCCTTCACTGAAATTTATTTGGAATTTCTATTCCACGCCCGGCTGTGATGGCGTCGCGTTACTACCCATCACGAGCCCTTGTCATCCTCGCTTCACCATCCGCCTCGTCAATCCCGAGTTCCTTCTTGATTTCTCCTAACATGTCATTTCATCAACAAAGCATGTTTTTCCTATAAAAACAACGCTAATCATGTTGGTTAGTATAAATTCACACTTCCATACTAAATTCTATATGAGAATGTACACAATTTATTGGACAAACAAGACAAAAGTTATACGCTTGAGTATCGATTTGGCATATAAATATGCCCCTTATCACCTACCCCACACTTAAAATCTTGTTCGTCCTCGAACAATATTCATACAACTCATGCAATTGATATCCCTTCATGGCTAGGCTAGGCTCTAGACAGTCCAAACTACGGTCATACCGATTATGTTCAAAGCAAATCATCAAGAAAGACATGCATAGCATCATTATTACACGACACTTAATAAATCAAGACTTTTTAGCACAAGAATCGACTTGAGTTGGTCGGCAAAAACTCATGCATATTAGCTGACCAAGATATCCGACACGAATGTATTCTATCGTCAAACATGTGCCCTCACAACACTAGGAGAGATTCCTCTGTTAATCACATGAACTTAAGGAATCCATGTCCGGGCATATATGTACACGCCATTTACTCACTCTCCCAAACGAATTCTACATGGCCCGTCATGACCAATAAGCTTGCCTCTAGTGTTTACTCCACTAATATATGGATGCGTGATGTAAGATCACTAGGACTTAACGGGTTGTAATGTGTTACGGAACTAGTATATACCGGGGCTAACCAATAATAGTGCCCAGCCTTCCTTAAGCGCTTTTCACATTGTCCCATCAACTTCAGAATTATCTTCTTTCTTCCTCCTCTTGAAGTTTATTTTATATTTATCACCCCTTTCTTTAACATTAATTGTATCAACGAAGGGAAAAATTGAGTTAAACAATTTCTTCCCTTCACCTCGGCTGGCTTCACCCTTGACTTTCTTTCCTTTCTTTTCATCACTTTTTTCTTTTTATCACTTCTTACTCTTTGACACCATGGGAAAATTATACTTTTCTCGAGCGCTTACGAGTTTCGACTTTGGCCTAAGGACTGTGAGAAAAGAAGGCTTACTTGGTTCGCACCCTTTGTGACAAAGGAAAATACAAAAGAAAAATTTATCAAGGTTAAAGGCTCAACGGGCTGACTAGGTTTAATCTTCAAGGTGGGTAAGGAAAAGAAAAAAACAAGAAAAATTTTTGCTGACAAAGAAATGCCTAAGATCATTTCCTACACACACTTCTCATTCAAGCCAGACACACGACAGGCAAGTTCTAGACAATCAACAATAGCATGGCAACCAATCTCACTATACACTAATGCCATGCTCGACCCAAGATGACTTCATGCACTCCAATCAACTAATCACAAGCATTCAAAATTAAGCCTCAATCACACCGAATCAAATTCCTACGGCACAAGTGTCTTACATATGTACAGAAATTTGCATGCGTTCTACAAATGGATCATCTATTGTTATATAATTATTATGTACAACACGCAACAAGGATGTTCTGAGCCATTGAATAGTAATACATGGATACAACCAAAGAATCCAACTAAACAACAACAACCAAAAGAAAAATAATAAAAACAAAATAAAAACGAAACTACTCCTATCAACTACCTTCCCTTAAGACGTCGTCATCCATCCATCATAGAGAAGGGTCACTATTTACGACTTCGGTTCACGAGGACTCTTCGGCAAAAGAACCTAAAACAAACTCCGGTAAACCAAAACGAAAAAAGAAGTTACGCGAAAATTTTAAAAATGGCCGATGATTTCGACAAGACTATTTACATACTGCTAAATACATTCCACAGCACAAAACAACAATTTCACAACAATATTTACAATCAACGAACATACAAAATAAACAACAGTCAAATTAAAACCAACACGACAACAAAGCAAGGGAACATACCATGATATACACGAAAAGGCACCAAGACCTAACTATTACTCCCACCCCACATCTTTAGAATCGAACACCGGCCCCCAGTGTTCATACAGTTACAAACAAAAGGTGGCTGTGAAACTCCCCGATCACCAAAGTATTCCACTTCCTCATCGTGTGCCGCCGCCGTCCCCTCATATCGGAGTTCCACCGTCATCCTCCTTTCCGATCCAACGCCGGAATCCTCGCGACGTGTCTTCTCGTCCGTGGGGACGCCATCGTCCGTAGGCTCCACAAAAAGCTGGGCCCAATTCGGACATAGTGCCCCGGCGTTCGCCAATGGGTAATCTAAGTCGAGCCGCTGGCTACCATCCTCCGTCAGCCTTTCCCGCCTATGCGGAGCCGGGAGCATCCGCATCCCGAATACGCGATATATTAATCGTCCCGAGCATGTCGCCCGCCAATGTAAGACAGGCCCATGAGTGGTGTCGGATGCCTTTGTTTTTGTGACATCAATGCGACACCGCTCCATCTCAAGGATGTAATCTCAGGGCCTCCTCCGACCTCAAGGCCTCTCGTAACGCCGTCGCAGCCCGCCGAACTGCACTGGGTGCCTCGATGCAATGTGGGCCCTCTTCATGGCGGAAATGATCACTGCCCCAACATTGATCTCCAGCCTTCATAAGGGCGTATAATTAGCATACACGATCCCGGGTCACATCTGTCATGTGCACCCCTAATCAAACAGAGCAAACGATCTTAAGCCATAGCTCGTTTCCCTGCTCATCCGTGCATAGGGCAAAAGATTCGATGGCAGCCTCTCCTTATGCCTCTGCTCCAACGCATCAGACCGGGCCTACATAATGTGCGTCTGATATCCGACAAGGTGGAGGATGTTCAGCCTGTCTGAGTACATGGCGTTCCGTATTTTCATGCCTCTATGATGGCATTGAGGTGGTGAGGTCTAATGTGACGATTTGGCCTCTTATTTTGATGGTGACTTCTCAAATGTCGGGTTCCACTGGCGTAGAATTCTCGGACTATGCAGGTTGCACTCTTTGGGCTCGTTGAAATGAAACGTAGCCCAAAGAAGATCGATCCCGTGCACCATCCGGAACTCTTGTGCCATGGGTTCCTGCAATATGTTCCTGGGGAAGTATTTGTTCTCCTTGTGCTTATGTGTACCACTCTTCCTCTTCTGTCACCCATCTTGTTCCATATTGGCGGCGCTGGCCGCGTGGAACTCACAGCTGGGGCTGGGATCACAACCCTAGCTCTTAATTTTTTCTCCCCGCGCCGATGTTGATGCCTCTTTCCTTTGTCTCGCTCGCTGACATGGTTTCTGTCAAAGAAAATAGACAGTACCTATGTTAGTCGATTTCAATTGAGCTTTTGACTAAGGTTGGGTTTTGGCCTGCCACCCCGCCACTTAGTTTCTAGCTCACATTATGCAAAATCCAGGTACCATATTTATTCCATATTTACAAAAAGATAGAAAAAATCTAGAACAGCTAAACAAAAGAGAAACAACAAACAAAAATCGCTTCATGCCTTCTCTTAAAATTCGACAGCATAACTCCTCTGTGTAATTACCCGTACTCTCCGCATGCCTCATTCCACCGCACTATCGATACTCATTTCATTATATGGCATTCACTAAAAGAAAAACAAGAAAAAATAAGAATACTCCCTAACTCCAACTAAGCAATTCCCTGATTTTCATGGTTTTGATGAGTTCTGGAATTTCACCCACTTACCTCCCGAGAATTGCATCGCTTTCTTAAGTATACAAGCATGCACAATACAATTCACCCAACATGCACAACCCATAATTTTTTCACACTTCCTCTTCTCAATTCGATTTTTCAACTTCACAATCCATCCCTAACCACAATTTAGCACAAAATTCATTTAAGCATGCAATTAACGAAGTTCATATGATCACAACGTATACTACGAACAACTATAATCAACAACCCAAATGTATTTAAGCTCAATTTATTGATATGGGCATGGATTCTTCATAAACATGCTAAAACCGAAATTTTAGCTAAAAATTGAAGTTGAGTTCAAGAACATACCTTTTGATTCGATTAAGACGAAGGAAAAGTTGATAAATTTACTCCTTAAGCCATGACACGTTGAGGGGAGGGATTTTTGGGGTATTATCATGGAGGGTAGAGGAAAATAGGAAAATGAGGGGTTTTGGGGTTTAAAAAGTGAGAATTTCGCACGGGTCGCCCGCGACCGTGTGACCCGACGGGATTAACACGTCAACGTGTCACTGAGGGTAACGCTGAGCATGCCCTCCGTGACATCTGAGCCATCGCGCAGCTCAATTGCTGCCACTTTAAAAATATTTTCTACTCGTTTTTCCCTTTGCATTCCTTTGCATTTTTTCCTCCGTTCAATCCTGTAGACATCTTACCACACGAAATCGATTAGAATTCCAAAGTTGGAGAAATAATATTTTATTTTCTATTTACACTCCTATTCTACAAAAATATAAAGTATAAAAATTGAAAATCTTTTTCTTCTCTTTTTTTTTTTTTCTTATGTACATTTTACAATTACATTTCACGGCTTGCCTCGCAGCCGCCTGGTTTACCGTCTCGCCGACGTCATTTGAGCTCATTTCGCCCTAGGGTGACGGACGCTTGCTCACGCCCCTGTTCCCACTGCTTACCTCTATCGGGGCTCTCCTTCAGCTTCGTTGTTCAAAGCCTTGAACACCACTCGGTTGTTCACTCACATTGATCAACGAGAGTTCTTCGTACACGGCTGGGAATTTGGGGGCCTTGTACACATCGAACACTTCCACCTTTGTCGTGTGCCCGTATCAAGTACCGCCCCCGCACTATACATCTATAAGAGCTTTCCGCTGCCAAGAAAGGTCGCCCCAAAATAAATGGGACTTCCGGAGTCCGCTCAAAGTCCAAAGACAATAAAATCCACCAGGAAGATTAGGGAGCCGACTTGCACTAGCACGCCCTCCACAATGCCGCCGCCTTGCCAAGGAAACGGTCTCGCAAGCCGCAAACCACGTTGTAGGTCTTAGGGCTTCCTAGACCTAACTTGAATACCGGGGTTGGCATCAAGTTAATACTCGCCTCCCAAATCACATAGTCCGCGAGCCTGGATACTTTGCCCGATTGTTAATTGAATTGTGAAGCTCCCAGGGTCTTTGAGCTTCGTGGGCAATCGGTTTTGTATCCGGGAAGTGCATTCAGTAAGGGCCACCGTGGCATATTCGGGTCGCCCCGCTTGCCAGCTACGATGTCCTTAATGTATTTTGCATATTTAGCACTCCGCAAAAACATCAACAAGAGGTAAGTTAATGTGTACCGTTTGAGCACCTCCATGAACTTTTTGAAGCACGCCTCCTCCTTGTGCTTCCTTAATCGTTGAGGGAACTGGGGTGGAGGTCTAACTGGTTCAGCTTTCCTTGTGTTTCCCTCTCATCATTCCCGCTCCCTCTCCGCTTCGCAACTCCCACCGTTGAGGTGGTCTTTCTAGTTCCACCTTCAACCGCAAGCTACCCTCGTGGTCACCGCATTGACCTACGGGATTGGGGCCGTGTCACCGGGGAGTCCTCCCTAGGCCTCCGTGTCTCCGCTCCAGCAAATTGCCCAAATTGATACCCAAAGGCCTTGGTAGCCGCCTGAATATTTTAACATCACGCTAATTTGATACGGCCGCCCGTACTGAGCTTGGCTGGCTCATCGCCTGCTTGAACATCTCCTCAACGCTCGGGTGATGGTGGTGGAGGAGGGGCATTGTTATTTCGTATTGAGCTTGATAGTTCTGTGGTCTTCCTTGATTCCTGGCGCATCCCGACTCGAACTCGCCTTGATGGTTGTTGCTACCACAAGAGTAGGAAATTTGGGTGATTCCTCCGCCTGGGATTGTGGCTATTCCCATACCGCCAGATTGCTCCTTTGCATTCCCGACAAAGTTCACCGAGTCCGATTTGCTCCACAACACCCACTGAGTAGTTCATTGCTCCTACATTACTACACCAAATCGCGCACTCGCATTAACCGGGCTTGAGATCAAGCTCAAGTTCATATTGCCGAAGTGGGTGTTCAATCGATTCTGCAAGGCGCCATCTCGTGCAGCGATAGCCGTAAACCCATCCACTTCCAAGACTCCACTCGCTTCTCAAGCCCTCCTTGAAGAGTCCGCATTCCACTCCGATTTCCCTGCGAAATACGATTAAGCAAAGAATAAAGCTTCATAAGTCTTTTCTAAAGCCTCGCCCCCCGCCTGCCGAATCTAGCAAAATTTTAGTGGGTTCCAAACCCTCTATAAAAGTACCAACACATCATTTGATCGATGGTGATGAGGATGTGATTCCTCAACAATGATTTAAACCTCTCCCAGGCTTGATACAGATTCTCTCCTTCCTTTGTTTAAAACTTAGAATTTGAATTCAAGCCTTGTTGTTTTACCGAGGGAAAGAATCAGACAAGAACTTTTTCGCGAGATCATCCCATGAGGTGATAGAGTTTGGTGGCTCACTTTCTACCCAATTCCTGTGCATCTCCCAAAAGTGAACATGGGAAAAGTGTAAGCCGGACATAATCGTTGACACTCAATGATGTAAGTGTCACTTATCTCCAGAAACTTCTGAAGATGTTGCTGCGTGGTCCTCGCAGGGAGAATTTAAACTGCTCCGCTTGTGTGCAGCAACCACCATATTCTGTTTCAAATAACCTCCCTCCCCGCCTCGGTTTATGAATGCTAGAAGTCACATTGCTAGCTTGTGGGATTGCCACATCGCGAACTGCCTCGCCCGCTAATTCCTGGCACTAACACTCCAAGCTCTCGCACTACTGTGGACTTCGTGGTTGCTCCATGATAGCTTGTTCTCAGCAACTGCAGCTTTCTCTCTAGAGCTTCTCTCCGTTGACAATGAAATTGTCGTCTAATTTCAAAGATGGACCTTACCAACCCTTTGTCTCTTGCCAACATTCAAAATCGATTTCTCGCAAAATACAAAAGTTAAGACCAAGTTGTCAACAATCTAACCAACATTTTAAACTCAAGAAAAAGTTCATTATTAAAAAATAAAAAATTAAAAAATGAAAATTTCACAAATTATTCCCCGTTAACGGCGCCAAAACTTGATGGAGCTCCGCAAGTGTACGGTCCATAAGTACGCGGCTCTTTTGAAGAACCGGATTGTCAACCTACGTGTGAATAGGAATACGAGGTGAAATCTTTCAAACGCTAATTTACTACATGGGAACTACTAAGAGCATGCTGAGGTTACGAAGAACATGTGAAGACACGAACTATTAATTTACGTGGTTTATCTTTTCCTCCGGCTAAGTTAGCCTGAATTCACGCTCTATGGACCAAAAACTCTCGTATTTAACCCAACTTAAGAATCATGAACCTTCCACCTACATTTTCGTGATAAGAAGGAATTCAAGTTCTAGCAATACGAAACCGTTTCCACACATGACTAATAATACTTTCAGGTATATTTCTATCCCGAAGGTAAATCACTCCCAATTCTCCGAACTAAGAAAAGATCATATCCTATTACTCACAACTTTCCAATTTCTTGCCTCGGTAAAACCGACTTTTGGATTTACATTAACATTGGCCCGACATTAATGTAGTAGGAACAAGAATTAAATAGAACAACCATGGAAGAAAAGAGAAAATTAAACTCAAAGCGAATTCAATAATTACATTGCAACACAAAGTTCATAACTCAAGAAGAAGGAGAATTAGCCACTCATTTGTGGATTAATCATCCTAAAACAAGTGTTTATCATACAAGCAATTGAAAAGAAGAAGAAAGAGATAGAGAAGAACCCTTGAATTTTCGTCTTCCTCAATGTTGCTCGTAACCCACGTTCTTGCTCCACCAAGTCGAATTTGAAATGTCCTAAGTGTTCTATTTATCTAGGGATAAATTTTCCTAATAACGAGCAACGTGTCACGGAGTGCATCGCGGAGCACCGCCCGTGACACGGTGCAAACGCGGGAAGTCTTCCTTTCCTCGGAATTTGTCCGCCTGTAATTTCACTAACGTGGCATCACGGCGTGCATCGCGGAGCTACGCCTAACGTGCTACTAAGGGGGTAACGCGACCTTCTTCCGAAATGCACCATCTCGACAATCTACCGCGGGCCACGGCTCGATCGCGGCTCTCACCGGGAATTTATTTGGAATTTCTATTCCAGTAACGCTCCGCGATGGCGGCTATGCCACGGCCCATCGGCGAGCTCCTTTGTCATCCTTGTTTACCATCCGCTTCCCTTTGCTCAATCCTTGTGCCCTTCTTGATTTCTCCTAACAACCCGATGCAAGACACCAACATCATATGTCATTCTTCTCCAAAAAAGTATGTTTTTCCTACAAAACAACGCTAATCATGTTGGTTAGTATAAATTCACACTTCCATACAATTTACATGAGAATGTACACAATTTATTGGACAAACAAGACAAAAGTTATACGTTTGAGTATCGATTTGGCATATAAATATGCCCTTATCAGCCTTCTTTCATAACCGACAATTCATCATCAATGAGCACATGATGCCCAACTATCTCGCCCAACCTAAGCCTCTGCCGTGGCAAGAACGATAAAGGCATGATATCACTCATGAGGCCTGGCTAGGGGGAAACACTCTTTAGCGAGGCTCCTAAACATGAATATGTAATTCTTACGGTGGCACGTAGTTTTGAGACCTGAATGTTCTAAACCTGGCCTACCTGCCAGATACTACTCCCAAAACATGCATAATACTCATATCATAACCATGAAACATATACTTTGTTTTACATGGCTAGTTAGAAAACATGAAAATCATAATCATAATCATAATTTTCGTACGTGAACTAGTCATGAAAACAATGCCACTGAGTCGGCCATGATACATAAGCTTGAGATTCATGAAATCATACATAATTCGGTGAGAATCATCATAACTTGAAAATAATATATTCATGAGAGATACTTGTATAAAATATGCATTCATAATCATAAAATATGGATTGAATCATAAGAGAATTGAATTCATAGAAGATCATGAGAATTTTAATTAAAATTAGGTCTAACCCTAGAATTTTTATAAAACATAATTAGAGACTTGAATTCATAAAATTTATTTGAAATTGGGCATGAGGGTAGAATAAATTCCCATTCATGACTACATACCGGGGTTTGGTGAATTCTCAACTTGATTTCAAGACCCAAGAGAAATGAGAAGAAGATGATGAAAAACACTATCCTTTACTTAAGAGAGAAACCCAACTACGATGATTTTGAAGAGAATAAGGGATTAGGTAGAGTATAACCCATTAATTAGACCTTTAGGAAGCCTAAAATGACATCACCGAGGAGTTAAAAGCTTAGGAAGTTACAAAATACCCCGGAAAAACATACAGGGAAACCAAGTGATTTATCCCATTGTAATGATCGATTTACCAAAGTGATGGGTCATCACTACTTGAAGGTCTGTGGCTCCATTGCTGCCCCCAACTAGAAGGGCCTAGAAATCACTTAAGTGACGGCCGGCTTACAACCCACACGCTGCGGTATGTCAAAGTCATTACCCTTAGAGCAAAGGGAACTCACTTTGACGGTCCAAGTTATGGACTGTCGCCAGACTCGGGGACAGCCATCAACTCAGTCGTTGGAGGCTGATGCTCCCAAATGACAGCTTGTCACCGCTTGACGCGACATCACTTCCTTCATTACTAGGCACGTGTCCGAAAATCTAATCTTTTTTGCTACAAGAGGCCACTTCAGTGGTCCGAGACGAGGTGCAGCTATAATATTTCCCTTGGGAGCATTCGTTCTAAAATGTATATTACGTATATCAGAAGGATAGGGAAGGAACGAAATCCCCAAAACCGAATAGCTTATAGTTGAAAGCCGACGGAGGATCGACCTGATCGCCATACATGACTAAGTTGAATTCATGAAACATACAATTCATAAGACATGAAAGGAACTCAGAGACATGAACTTACAATGAAAATTGAATAGAGTACTAAGGAGGAAAATGGTACCTCATGCTAGAATCGAGCCGGAAGGGAATAGATGCGGCGTTCTAGCCATCATATCTTCTTCAAACTCTTCCCACTAGCTCCCTCAACTAGTTGATTTCTCCACAAAACCTTCATCGAAGCTACTTCCTTATTCCTTAACTCAGAACCTAATGATCAAGGATTCAACTAGAACCTCCTTACAGGTAAGATTGTCCTTCAAGCACCATTCTTCCCATCGGAATGACTAAAGTCGATCTCCAATGTAATTTTTCATCAAGACACGAAAACTCGGGATCCACCAGCGCCTAGCTCTTCTAGTAGCTCCAATTCATAAGCCACTTTGCCAACTTACCTCAAAATCCTATAAGTAATTCAACATATAGTGGACTAAACTTCCTTTCTTCCAAACTCTACACCCTTCATAGGAGACATACTCAGAAACACCCAATCATCAATGACGGTAACTCAAGCTCTCTCTTCCTAACATCCACATAAGATTGACGACTCGAAGTTGTTTTCAGCCTTTCACTAATAAGCTAAACCTTTTCCATAGCCTCATGAACTAAATCAGGTCCTATAAACATAACCTCTCATACCTCGAACCATTTGATAGGTGATCTACACCTTTCATTTCTTAAAGAGCCTCAACAGCCTTCGAATGCTAGAATAATAGTTGTTGCTGTAGGAAAATTCAATGAGAGGAACGATCATCCCAACTACCTTTGAAATCAATCATGAAAACTCTCAACATATCCTCCAAAGTGAATGTACCGCTCAGCCTCGACTATCTGGTCTCGTGGGTGAAAGGTTGTGCTAAGCTTCACTGAAAATAAGACCTTTCAAACAATCTCCCAAAATTGAGAGGTAAACCGAGTACCCCGGCCTGAGATGATAGACAACTGGACTTCCATGCAACCTGGCTAACTCTTGAATGAAGTTCATCATAGTCCTCAGCTGAATCCGTAGTCTTAACTAGTAAGAAGTATGTTGACTAGGTCATTCGGTCCACAATCACCTATATAGAATTAAAAGCACGTAGTGTACGAGGAAGCCTTGTAATTAAGTCCATAGTGACCTTCCACTTTCAAGCAGGAATACTGAAATCTTGTAGCATACCTCTGTCCTAATGCTCAACTTTCACTTTTTGGAAATTTGAACACTTAGCCACAAATGTTGTAATATCCCTCTTCATGTCATTCCACCAATAGATTCTTGATCTCGGGCATATTTATATGCTCAAGTGATACTCAAATGCATCGTTTTTGCCTTGTTTATCCAACAATGTTTGTACTTTCTCATGTAAATTGTAGGTAAGTGTGATTATACTAACCAACATGATTAGTGTTATTTTGGCAGAAAACATACTTTTTATGAGCTAAGATGCATGTTGGGAGGAATTGAGATGGACTCGAGCAAGCAAGGAAGCAATGGAGAAGCAAGAATAAAGAGGCTCCAAGGATGGAGCCATGACATTTTCATCAAGGGATGCATTTGTCTGGGGAGATATAATTTCGCACTTCTGCAGTATGTCCGCGATCGAGCCGTGGCACGTTGGAATTAATTTCTTGATCTTGACATTCCAGTGAAGGTTCGCGTTGCACCATGGCACACCGGGCATGCTCCGCGTTGCATGTCGTGCCACGCTAGTACCACTGACGGCTAAATCCCGCAGAGCTCAGAAGCAGTGGAACACCGTGTCACTGGTGTTCGATGCACTGGGTGACACGTGCTTGTTATTCCGGGAAAAATTCTCCCTGCACAAATAGAACACTTAGGTTCATTTTTATATGTTCTGACTTGGTGGAGCAAGAACGGGGTTACAGGTGCTGAGAGGACGAAAATTCTAAGGTTCTTCCATCCCTTTCTTTCAATTGCTTCTGTAGGCGATTTACACTCATTTAACGTATGTTCAATCCACAAATGAGTGGCTAATCTCATTTCTTGCTGAGGTTAGGAACCATTGTATTCAAATGTAATTGTTGATTATCTGGTTTTTCCATCTTTTCTTTCATGGTTGTTCTATTAATTCTTGTTCTTAATGCATTGATATCTCGGCCAATGTTAATGTAAACTAAAAAGTCCGGTTCACCCGAGAGGGCACACGAAACTGGAAAGCTAGAATTAATAGGATAAGGATCTTTTCTTAGTAGCGGGGAAATTGAGATCTGATTTACTGTGATAGAAATATACTGAAAGTCGTATTAGTCAAGTGTGGAATCGGTTTTGTATGGCTAGACATGAATTTCTTCTTACTTCAAAATGTAGGCGGAAGGTTCATGATTTTTAAGTTAAGCAATACGAGAGTTTTAATCCATAGGCATAAGTTCGCCAGCAACCTGAGAAAAGATAAACCATGTATAAACATAATTAATTTCTTTACATGTTCATTTTAGCCTCGGCCATGTTTGCCACATTATAATGTTCAGACTCACTTGTATATTTATTTTAGCTGTAATATAAAAAATTAGATAACAAAATATAAAAACTTTTCTTCACACCGTTGGTTCCATTTTTAGAGTAAAGTAAATTGACACTTGAGGTGATTTTGCTCAGAACTAAATTCTGTGGGATCGAGCATTTCTGGCTTACTTAAGCCACTTACTACTCTGTTCGACTACATGCACTTGCATGCGTGTAGTCATTAGACAGCTGAACAACTTTTGGCAAGCCGCTGTTTGGGACTGCAATTGGTGAAATTATAATTTTTCTTAAAGTGTTAGTTTGCTTTTCTTTATTTTTAGTGTTGACAACTTGTCTTATCCGTATTTTGCGTATAATGCATTCGTTGAAGACCGGAAAGAGACAAAGAGCTGGTGGATTCCTACTTAGAGTCGGAAAGACAATCTCATCACACAGAGAGAAGTCAGAGAGAGTGCAAAACTGCAGTTGCTCTATAAACAATCATGGAGCAACCAAGGTAATCCACTGACTCTGTGCGCATTAATGCCCGAGGAAATGGCAGCTAGGCCAGTTCGCGATGTGGCAATCCCACATAGCATGTTACATCTAGTATTCGCAATCTGAATGAGGAGGTTCGAGCTAAATGTAATATGAAAAAATTGCCGCACACAAGCGGGCGCCTGCACAGTCTCCCTCCCGAGGATCCACAACAACATCTTCAAAATTTTTGTGAGATGTTTAACTTACATTCCCGCTGGAGTGTCAATAGACTATGTCGTTTACATTGTTCCCATTTTCACTTTGGGAGAAGCCAAAAGGTGGTTGAAAGCTGAGCCACCGAACTCTATAACCACATGGGATGATCTCGCAAAGAAGTTCTTGATCCGGTTCTTTCCTTCCGGTAAACAACAAGACTTAGAAGTCAAATTCTGGAGTTTCAAACAAGAGAAGGAGAGAATCTGTATCGCTTGGGAGAGATTCAAATCAGTTGTTGCGGAATCGTCCTCATCACTACTCAATCCAATGATGTGCCGGTGCACACTTTTAGCCGAGGGCTTAACTCCCACACAAAATCTTGCCGACTTCGCAGCTGGGGGACAAGCATGAAAAGACTTATGAGGAGCTGTATACTTGCTTAATCGTATTTCAGGGGAATCCAGAGTGGAATGTGGACTCTTCAAGGGAGTGAGCAAGGAAAGCAACTGGCTTGGAAGTGGATGGGCTTGCGCCTTATCGCCGTACGATAGCCGCCAGATCAACTCAACACCCACTTCTTGGCAACATGAGCTTGAGTCAGTCTCAAGCCCTGGTGAATGCAAGCAATGCATTTGGTGAAGTGTATGGAAGTAATGAACACTACTCGAGTGTTGTGGAGCAAATCACTCTATGAACTTCACAGAATGCACAAAGGAATCACCAACAAAACATGGCAATGTGCCTACAACTCTAACTGAGAATCACCCGACTTCTCTTGGGGTAGCAACAACCATTAGGGACAAAGAAAGCCCGAGTCAGGGTGCAGAGGGAATCAAGGAGGGCCACGTAAACCCTCACAAGATAGAAGCAACAATGCCTCCACCACCACCACCCAACATGAGGTGAGATGTTCAAGATGTTGATAGCTAAACCAAGCTCAATTGCAGGCTGACTATGTTAAATTGGCAGCCGAGGTCAAGAATAATCAGTTAGCTACCAAGGCGTTGGAGTACCGCTTGGGCAGTTTGTTGGAGCCCAAAAACAAGGCCTAGAGGAGGACTTCCCAAATGGACACACCCCAACCCTACAGGAATGCAAAGGGATTCACGAGGGTGTTTGCAGCTGAAGGAGGTGGAACCAGAAAGACTCACCTCAACAGTCGGGAGCAGCAGCACCCGAAGAGGGAGCAAAATGATGAAAAGGGGAAGAATCAAGGATGCTGAACTGTGAAAGACCTCCACCCCCGCTCCTCAACGACAAAGAAACACAAGGAGGAGGCTTTGTTTCAAAAAGTTCGCTATGGAGGTGCTTAAACAGGTACATTAACTTACTCTCTTGTTGATGTTTTGCAGGGAGGCCTAAGTACGCAAAGTACATAAAGGACACATCGTGGCCAACAAAAGCAAAGCTTACCGAGGTGCCACAAAGGTTTACGTGAGGAGTGCACTTCTGACACAAAATCGATCGCTTACAAGCTCAAAGACCCCGGAGCTTCACAATTCAACTAACACTCGCGAGTGGATCCCGAGCTCATGGATTATGTGATTTGGGAGCGAGCATTAACTTGATGCCAACCCTGCATTCAAGTAGCTGGGGCTAGGAGTCCTAGACCAACAAGTGATCTTGCAACTTTTGCGTGACGTTTTGGCAAGACCGTGATGGAATTGTGGAGGACAGGTTGCGTCGGCTCCTTGATCTTCCCGGTAGATTTTGTAGTGTTGGACTTTGAGCCAGACGCTGAAGTCCCATTTATTTAGGGACGGCCTTTCTTGGCTATCTAGGAAAACGCTCGATAGACGTAGCTGGGCAGCTCACGGCGCGAGCACATGATAAGGTGGAGGTGTTCGATGTGTACAAGGCCAACAAGCTCCTGCCGTACGAGGAACTCGATCATCAACGTGTTGTTTGGAGTAAGCTGAAGCTGCTCCTTCAGCGCGAGTTCCAGAGTTGAGGGGGACGCAATTTCGACAAGGGTAAGCTTGACAAGGGTGAGTACGGAGTCGTGAGAAAACGCTCCCGTCACCCTAGGGCGGAATGAGCTTAAACGACGTCGAGCCGCGACGGTAAATCGTGCGTTGCACGGGAGGCAACCGGTGAATTTTTGTTTTTAATTTTTAAAAATTTAAGCACAAAGCACAAATAAAATGTGGGCTTTAAAAATATGCAAGGGGAGAAAAATATATATATGTATATGTGTGTAAATATAAAAATAAAATATTGTGTTCTTCAAACCTTGGGATTTAACCCATTTCTTTGGTGTAAGATATATTTCAGGTTGATCGAGGAAAAAATGCAAGGGAGTGCAAAGGAGAAAACGAGGTATGAAAATTTTTAAAGTGGCAAAACAAAGAGCTCAAGGCGATGGCTCCTGTCACGGGAGGTGATGCTCACGTTTCCTCCGTGACACGTTGAAGGCAAAATCTGGAATTTTACAAAATTCCAGAATGCCTGCGCGATGGCTCCGTGTCACGGAGGTGATGCCCGCTAACTCCTCCGTGACACGTTGAGGTGTAATTCACGCCGGTCACACTGGTCACACACCCGCGAAAATCCCCTTTTAACACTAAAATTACCTCTATTTCTTCCCATTTCATCCCCCTTGATAAACACCCAAAATTTCCCTTCCCCAATGTGGCACGGTGGACTTAGGCACGAAATTTCTTCAACTTTTCTTCGATATCATCGATTAAAGGTATGTTCTGAACTCAACTCAATTTTTGCTAAATACTTGGATTTCAAGCATGATAGAGAAGTAACCCTTTCCCTAGGTATAAATTTAACTTAAATTCATTTGAGTTATGATTGTTTGTTGTTCGTAGTATCGTGGTGATTATATGAACGCGAAAATTACATGCTTGATCGGATTGGGTTGTGAAATCATAGCTAGGGTTGGGTTATGAATAGGGAGAAATTGAATTGAGGTTGAAATGTGAAAAAAGTTGTTGGTTTGTACATGTTGGGTGCGTAGAATTGTGTTGTGCTTAACGTATTATGCTAAAGAAGCGATGAATTTTCGGGGGAACAAATTGGTTGAAATTGCATGAAATTATCGAATCGCATAGAAATTGGGGAATTGCTTAGGTTGAGTTGATAGAATTTGTATTTTTTTTCCTTTTTTTAGCTAAGTGCTATGTGATGAAATATGATCGATGGTATGTTGGGATTAGCTGTACGAAGTCTGAGTAGTACATAGAGGTTATACTGTCGAATCCGCTGAATGCACGAGGCATTTTCGTTGTTTTG